>JAPWLS010000950.1:0-29246 GCA_028551675.1 Tineola bisselliella | reverse complement strand
TTAATAAACATAACATATAAATGGTCCAAAGATTAACTTTATCAGCCACTCGCTTCTGCGGCGGAACAATTTGAATTAATACGGGCGCCATATTGTCTGCCATTGTGTTTTAAAAGTTATATCTCCCGCCAAAATTCACAGGGACTTGGTAATTCCATACGCGGAATTAAAATCTCATTTTGCCTCTCTTTTGTGGTTAATATTCATTAAAATATATTAAGTCCGAACGTGTTAAGCCGTAACCAAATAGTTATCGAAACTTGTCGAATTTTCTGGAAGTTTGCACTAAATATTCTACGTATATCGGCGTTTGATATTCGTATTGTACTTTATTTTTTCATTAGCATAGGCACTAAAGGCGTGCACTTGCTCATCGTTAGACTCTACCATGGCTACGGAAAGGCTATGACGAGAAGAAGACCACAAGAAACTCGTCTCATAGTCTATAGATAGTTTATGCTATATATTTTTATTCGATAGTTTAAATCACAATTTTTAATAATATAAAACATTAATTAACGACATTTGAATTTATTGCAAATTAGATATATATTTTTTAATGAAAAGAAACGCTGTGTGTGTGTGTGCGTGCGTGTGTGTCTGTCTGTGTGTCCATTTTCTTCATCCAGTTTTTGATCACAGCTTAGTTGCACCAAATATAATAATAAATTCTTTATTGAACAAAATCGCAAAAGGCGAACTTAATGCCTTCCTTTCTTAAATATAGTCTGTATATTTATTTTAATTTCGGCTGTGATCTATTTTACATAATTAATGACCAATAATAACAGTAATAATTAACCAGTCATCAAGTGAATTGCGGTCACATATCAGATCGTTATAATAATAATAACAACATGAAATGTCTTTAAAATGGTATCTATATAAAAGTAAACATTTTTTTTAAATACACTCGCCTGTACACAAAAGAAGACCCATTGGCTTATAAAAAAAAAATCAATACAAAGCAGGAAAAGTAGGCATCAGCACCTTACACCCTTTCTGAATATAAAAACAAAGTACTGAAAATAAGATATTTCAATTCACCCCAAGTTGTAGAATAACAGTTAAATAAACCTTAAAGGTATTGAGTTAAATTTTCACCCCAATATGTTACTCGGGGGTTGATTTGCGTCAAAATACGAAAACTCACTTTTAATTTATTAGATTTGTCGTTGGAGACGTGCAAATGGGTTGCGTTTTATTTATATGTAGTTAAAATTGACTAGTATATTATATATATATATATATATATATACACACATATATATATATATATATATATATATATATATATATATATATAGAATTATAGAATCTGAAGATGAACAAGTGCACGCCTTTAGTGCCTGAGCTAATAAACGATTTTCATTTCATTTCAAAACTTAGTAAATAATCAAAGTTATTTTGTAAGGAGCGAAACAAAAGCCAACCTTTAAATCATTCGCGCTGTATACAATAAAAAAATCAATACCAATGCTACAAGACATCAAATTTAAAAGAGAACCGTGGAAACAATAGCAAATATTGCTACATTTGGAAAGAGTGGGATCAATTATTGATTACTAGATGCATTGTATGTTGAAGTAAGAAGCTGGTTAGTACCAATTAGGTAATAGCGTCCGTGGTTTTGTGAGGGGAGAGAATGGGACGTTTAAATGTGCTCAATTACGATTTGTCAAGCTTAATTGAAAGGACACTAAGTGTATTCGCTTGTTTACGTCACTCATTGTTATATACATATTCTCAACGTGCAGGAATTCATTATATACAAGGTAGGTCTGGTTAGTATGACATTTTAATAGTTTATCATATTATTGTGGGCTGATACCTGTATGGTTGCACCATAGATCTGATCTAATTTTAATTCTTGTGAATTATGTTTTTTTTGTTAATTATTTTATGTACAGGCTATGATTGGCGAGTTTCTTGTGGTCCTTCTTCTCGTCATACGCCTTTTCGAAGCCATTATAGAATCTGGCGATGAGCAAGTGCACGCCTTTAGTGCCTATTCTAATAAACGATTTTCATTTCATTTCATTTCAATATTTTCCATTGTAATGGTTTCTCAAATATAAATGCACCACATTTGCGTGAATTCTAAGCCATATGTGTTAAGAATGACTTGAATCTAAACTAGAGGTATTACAACACTATGTAAACACGGACCAGGGATCGAACCCGGAACTTCTGTGCATTAGCCAATGGACTGGGCTAGTTTCATTTATAGCCTCATATAAAATTCACAGCCCGTCCTCTGCAGAATACGGGACGAAATAGGATTATGGGAAAACGCGATTACGCTCTTTCAGTGTCGCTTTAAGAACGACACTAAATGAGATTTCTTATAGCGACATCTAGTGGTAAACATTCGAACTAAAATAATATTTAAATATTTATTTATTTATAAAGCCTACCTACAAAATTGCACTATGACTGTCCCTACGAATATTATAAAAGTGAAAATGTGAGTTCGTTACGTTTTCACGCAACAACTACTTGACCGATCATCATGAAGCTTTGTACACATATTTTGGGAGGTACTAGAAGTAACAGAGGATACTTTTTATTAAAAAAATAATATATTTTTACTATAGTTTCCAACTGACTATAGTTTCAGCTGTTTGGAATTTTTCTATATTTATTTTTATTTCCGTCTATCATTTTTACATATGCAGTATAAAACTATTTGAATTTTTGAGGTTAGGTGTCATTTTTGTGGTTAGATGCCACTTTATTATATTAGATCTTACTGATATTTATTTAATGACTTAAATGGGAGCGAAGCCGCGGGTAAAAACCAGTATATTATAAAAAGGAGTACTAATATATAAACTAAATGAAATTTTAATTATCAATAAATATCATAAAATTATTCTACAAGGACGATATTAACAACTAACTATCAATATAGCGCGGACTATGATATGACATTCGTAAGGACTTATCAAACAAAGATCTGAAGAAATCTGCCCCAATTCCAGAGGCAGCAATAATGAAGTGCGCAGACGGCAATTAGTGCGACTAACTTAATTACTGGAATGACTTCTCTGGAACTCACTGACGTTATTAAAAACAGTATTTCTTTATTTCTATTACTTTGACCTTTGACCTCACCTCACAGCCTGACGCTTTTCTAATTGCAAACAAAAAAAAAACCTTTACAACTTATATATCCCTCCGAGGTTTTCATTTTGTAAAAATAACTTACAACATAATATTAGGTTACAAATGACGAATTTAAATTATAATACTACTAGCTTTTACCCGTGGCTTCGCTCCCATTTAAGTCATTAAATAAGTATCAGAGATCATTTCAATAGAAATAAATCAATATGATTCCAAACAGCTGAAACTATAGTCAATTGGAAACTATAGTAAAAAAATATTATTGTTTTAATAATAAAATGTATCTTATGTTACTTCTAGTACCTCCATAAACATGTGTACAAAGTTTCATGATGATCGGTTAAGTAGTTGTTGCGTGAAAACGTAACGAACAAACTCACATTCACATTTATAATATTAGTAGGGATGTGTGATGTGGTGCTTTTTACTTTTTCACATTTATTCAATTTATGTTATTTTTGATTTGCACCTTCCGAATGCAACCTTTCTGCTGGTCCTAAAGGTTAACTGGCAGACAATGTCCAAGGGCACTAAGTTCGTCTTTTGTATGTAACCGCAATAAAGTTTTAAATAAATAAATATAGACGATTCAGTATAAGAAATTTGTTTATTTAAATCCCCGTTGTAAGTGTTTACTAAAGATTCCGCTTTAACGTAGTTCGTTAAAAGCTTTAATGAAGTTATTTTGCAAGATTAGTAATAAATCAATAAAATTCCTTCCACATTCGATCAAAATTCTGGAATTCGACGTGTGATATGAATTCGAGATACGCCCTTTCCTGTCAAAAGTGGACACCGGACACAACTCTATTTCCGCTACACTGATATTTCCGTCGACGGGTTACGTTGCTTTTCTTTACAATGGACAAGTTTGTTTTCTATTATGTAGTGGGTAGGAATCAGTGTTTGTAAAATGTAAAGATATAAAATAAATAAGAAGATTAAAATAAATATAAACACAATAATAAAAATTTCTTTGTTTATATGAAAAAGCACAAACTATAAGTAGTAGAATAAATAACTAACCCAAGAGGCTTTAGAAGTAAATTTGTCGTCGTAATTTTAAACCTATGAAGCCAATTACATTTATTTAGATTCAAGTTAAACGTGCTATCTGTCGAAGTAAAATCCAATTAAATTTCGTTATCAATTGAATATAATTTAATTAATTTAATTAAATTTTGTTGTACAAGTTCATTATAAATTCAACTGGTGGGTATGATTTAAAGTTAGTCAAGATGGGGCTATGAAATAATTAACGTCATTCCCATTTCGGATGGGCTATTCATCTTATTTTACCCGATTCAGATCTGTTACAAATAATATTTGCAGTAAAGTTGTAAAGTAGACATTCTCACAATAATGACGTTGTTGGCACTGTGGTGAATTATACCTACTAGAATTTGAGGTTACATATAGGACTACTTAGCTGATGCGTTACCGTACGAAATTCCATGCACAGAGTGCAGCTATGCCATCTTTTAAAAAACAGCGAGAACTTATTCAAGGTCTTAATATAATATAAAAAAACAAATGAATTCGAATTTTCTAGAAAGACTACTCTAGAAGTCAACGTTAAAAGATGTCTTTTTTTATTTTTTGTAAAATTGTAATTTAACGCTTATTTTTAGGATTATAAACATGAAAAATACAATTTGAAGTTAAAACGTTATTAAAAATTAAGGGGGTAGATTTATTTCAACTGTTACGGAAATAAGTTAGTTCCAAAATTCAACGGCAGGAGCAAGAATATACAACTTCCGAAATATAATTCGTCAAATATGAAATAGAAATTTTTTACAACAAATTCGTCAGACATTTTGAAAATACACACAGGTTTATCTAAATTTAGTTTTATTTTAGGATATATACATACAAAATTTAGCGTAAAATACGATTGCAATAGTTAAAACTCGCTACGAGGTGGGGGCAATTGTTAAAAAACAATTTTAAAAAAATTAATTGATAATAACAATCTTAAATTGTTAATAAATTTTTTCAATTTTATTCTTAAAGCTTGTTCTTTTACCTTTAAAATGATAGAAAAAACCAGTCTGTATCACAAATAGAACCGGAGTTGTGAATTTTTGAAAATTACTCCTCAAGCCCAAAATCATTAAAAATGCTAATGTTCAATCCTGACTAGCGTCTAAAATGATGTGAAAAGTAAAAAATAAAAAAAAAATTTTCAATATAGAACCCGTAAAAAAAGTTTCAGCCAAATCAAAAATACGTCGGTCAGAAAGGTGTTCGATTTGTAAAAGAATGCCCCATATATATATATAATACTAGCTTTTACCCGCGTCTTCGCTCGCATTTAAGTCATTAAATAAGTACCAGGGATCATTTCAATAGAAATGAATCAATATGATTCCAAACAGCTGAAACTATAGTCAGTAGAAATTAATGTTCTTTTTTTAATAAAAAGCATCCTATGTTACTTCTAGTACCTCCAAAAATACGTGTACAAAGTTTCATGATGATCGGTTAAGTAGTTGTTGCGCGAGAACGTAACAAGCAAACTCACATTCACATTTATAATATTAGTAGAGATATACGAGAAGTCTTAGCATTTGCTGCAAAATTGGTGGGAAGTGAAGAAAAATTACGCCCAAATTCACATATAAGATGGCTTGAATATTAATGTTACATTTGAATCTTAGATATAACCTCCATAATTCCCAGTTCCTTTAACATATATTATTAATATGTTTTTTCCTCAATGTATCATGGCGTTAGGCATCCAAATTATAATACGAAAGCCAATCTCGATGTAAAAGTGAAATATGTGAGGACGTACATTTCTCTTGTAAAAAATATCACGTATTCTACTTTATTCTTAACTAGCTTTTACCCGCGACTTCGCTCGTATTTAAGTCATTAAATAAGTATCAGAGATCATACTAACTATAGTCAATTGGCAGTTAGTTATAGACATTGACAGTCGTATTTTTTATAAAACTTAATATAATTTATAAAATAAAAAGTATCCTATGTCACTTCTAGTGCCTCCAAAACTATGTGTAAAAAAGTATCATGATGATCCGTTGAGTAGTTGTTGCGTGAAAACGTAACAAACAAACTCACATTTACATTTATAATATTAGTAGGGATAAAAATCCTTGTAGGGTGTTCAGTGTCAAGTAAGCACTCATTGTGATGAATTATATTTACCCCTATTACAAACTAGAACAATTATGCTATCTCAAAGCTGTTTAAAAATTAACTTACTAACTGTTTATATGCCTATATATTATAGCAAACATTCCCAAACTAAACCCTAAAATGTAATATGAAGGTACGTGTCAATAGAACAGTCCTTCATTCATATTCTTAAACGATTGTATTTTCCCATTCCAATTACATTCCAATTAGAACCAATAAGGCATTAAGTAGTTTCGTCGATTCGCTACTAAGGAATCTCGGATTAGCAATATTTATACTTCCATTTTTCTAATACATCCAATAGGTAGGTTTCAAGATTGGAAATCTTTGTTATATGGTTCCGAGACCAGACTTTGGGAACCACTGTATTATAGTATTATTGTTATCATTATTAGCTTACATATATAAGTACATATAGTAGGTATGTATGTTTATTTATATATCTTTAGAGAAACAATATTGCGGATTAAAATGGATTTAAAATATGCATTGTGGCAATAAAAAGAACAGAAAAAACAAGAAATATGACACTGACAGAATAAACGTCCCAAATCTTCTTAAATAAGTATTTTCGGCTTGTAGAATCGACCGCCACATATCTACCGTTTGTACTTCCCTTTTCTATATCTTAACTCCAGATGAAATCGCTAATTAGCCATAATAATTATAATAAATAGTATATTATTAAAAACAACATCCAAAATATAACACTAATTTAGTTGTAGAAACAAGTAGACCATTAATTTTAATAATGCCCGTGAAATGTCTGCGGACTGCAGATTATGCTCGTTAATGGCCGACCAGACGAGAACTTTCTACTTTTATTAAGAAAATAGAGATTTATTCCTATTTACTTACTTGTTAGAGATCGTTTTTATAATCTGCATTACCGGCGCATTGTTATTTTATAAGTCTTTCTCATATTGCTTTCTGCCAGTTAGAGCTAACTAATTGACAAATAGAAGAGTTTTCATTTATATACATACTAGCTTTTACCCGCGGCTTCGCTCGCATTTAAGTCATTAAATAAGTATCAGAGATCATTTCAATAGAAGTAAATCAATATGATTCCAAATAGCTGAAACTATAGTCAGTTGGAAACTATATTTTTTTAAATAAAAAGTATCCTATGTTACTTCTAGTACCTCCAAAAATATATGTACAAAGTTTCATGATGATCGATTAAGTAGTTGTTGCGTGAAAACGTAACAAACAAACTCACATTCACATTTATAATATTAGTAGGGATTGAATCTTTTGGTACTTGAAAGCTCTTAGATCTCTCTTTCTTCTATCTTACATCTGTTACCACAAACATATATATGCTTGCACCTCATTATGCCGGCTTGAAAAAGCAATGGTACTTGAAAAACATTCATAATATGCTTTTTTAGCTTATCCTTTTTACCTTATAGTTTTTTTTTGGCAAAGAATATTTGATAGCTTATTTCTATGGCTAACCTCTATGGCTAAGCACTAGTAAATATGTAAAATTAGACAAAACAAACTTCTAAAACACTGAACGAAACGTATTACCTTCCTTTGAGCAGAGAAAGCCTTTTGACGCTCGTCGGAGGAAATTAAACGTCCCTCTTTCAGTCAAAGTACAGATTTTAAACATCGTTTTCAGGATTGCGGTGAAATTGTGAAGAAATGTAGATTTACTTTTAAGTACTGAGCTTTACATGTAATAAGTTGCCTTTAAAAAATATTCTGGACTTTTTGTTTTATACATTCAAAGCAATAGGATATAAAGCTTTAAGGTTTAAGAATTAATTGCTCAAAAACAATTTACAAAAACATAACCAATTTGAAATCAAAAATATTTATTTCGCATATAAAAATTAATATAATTTGCAACTATCCTAATAGAGGTATACCTAGGTCACAGTTTATTGTATTGTAGTGTCCTCTGCCGAACATAGTCACGATACGACCTGAACACACGTGGTCGCAACCCGCAAACCCCGACCAACGAGCGCGGGTTGCCGGTTTGACGTCATAGTAAGAAACTAGTGAGCGACGATTTTCCAGCACTCAACATCATCTTCACCGACGACACGACACATACCAGATGAAGAATTCCACTCCTGACGCTTCAATGCAGAGCGGCACAACAGTATAAACACTAGTATTGAATTAAAATTTTGTAAAATAAGCTTCACATTAACTCAAACTTATTGATTTTAATTTAAAAAAAACACCTTTTTTCCTTTTTCAGTGTAAATATTCAGCTATTTTTTTTATCAAAGAAAAACAATACAATTACGTCTTAAATCTCTCAAGGGGTAGAAAATGCGATTTTCTTTTAATCCCTAAACAATTCAGGGGTGTAAGAGGTGATGGAAAGTTACCCCTGAGTTTTGCTTATTCGACCGAATAATTCGTCCCACTGCGATAAATTATAAAATTAGGTCAGTACGAAAAAAATATACAGCTTCGGGTTTCATTTAATCCGACGCGATTCCGATAGTCTTTTGTTTAATATACTTCTAATAAAAACACACCTCCTCGTGTTTTACTATGCGGACACTCAAAATGCTCTTGTTTATTTACGACATTGTGGCATCATTTTCTCGTTGTATCATTTCAATAAATATATTGCACACACTCAGTGGTCCACGTATCATTTTGGTGCACATAAAATCAATGACACTTAACACTAGGTTTACGGGACGCATCAATTTGACGCATTTTGACTTTTATCAGATAATTACCAAAAACTGTTTAAATTTTTATTTTATCTCTTTGTATGACTTTTATTCATTGATCGAGGGAAATATATATTGAAGACTATTTTCTTTAAAAGTGTTGAATTACTGAACTTGTCTATGTGGTATACCTATCGCTACGAAATTGACGCGTTTTAGTAGAAGTAGGTATATAGAAAACGTCCGTAAACCTAGTGTTAAAGCACAGAGGGGCCCAATGAAAATCAGTAGAATAAGAAATAACACCGTAATCAAAAATCGTTTGCCGCGAGAAAAACCTATAACGGACCAATTTACTTGTCCCAAAGTTTATTACAGCTATCGATATAACGTTGTCCTTCTATCAAGACGCGATAGGGAGTCTCCATTTGCTGGTTATATTCGGATTTATTTATTTAAAAACAGCTGAAATGAAAAGTGTGGATTGGAATATATTTAGTGAAGCTGTAATCCAAAATTATACACATTACATAATGAAAAAAATATATTAATGGAATACCTAAATATGCATAAATCTATTTTTATAAGCTAAGGGATGGTAAATATTAAATGTATATTGAAATTTAAAACTAGATATTATACAAGAATTCATTTGATCGTTTAGTGTATCACAAGCTTTATGTGAGAACGTGCCCAATCCGTTGTTCTACAAAATAATGCTATTTACAAAAGATCTTGTTATAAAAACGAATCAGTTTCTTAAAGATAAGCTTAAAAATATTTTATTTAACGAGCAGCGCGGAATTTGATTTTTATTTTTTAGCAGACTTATAAATAAAGGACTTGATGTACCATTTTGGATTCTTCGTTGGTACGTCCGCGCCACCTGTTCTTATAAGAAACTAGTGAGTGACGATTGTAACAAGAAACTATGAAACACAAAGTCCTTGCAGCTGATTACGTCATCACCACTCATGCTCATTGATCGTGGTTTGCGGGTTGCGACCACGTGTGTCCACGCAGTGGAGGCAACCGATACATTTTTGTGTGTGTTTATTATGTTTATTTATTTTTTGGTCCCACTAAATATAATCCACATATGATTTGAATGTTCCGTAGACTTCACAAACAAAACACACTAGCATTTGGTGTAGTATTTTGTTTTTGTTATCTCTTTAGACGAGTACTGTATATTTCCAGTGCTTAATAACAATGGAAACATAGAGTTGTTTTGTAAATTCGTTTGTTGAGCCGCTTTTCATTAGTACGGAACGGGGGCTCGCAATTTCAGATCAACAACATGTAACCGCAGGTAAGAACATTCTACGCCACAAACCCTTCACGTTAAACACACGATTCCATGTTTACACTAACAATATACCTTCATACTATATTTAGTAGGTATACAGTTGGCAAATTTGATTATAGTTTAAATTTGTTTTATGTGACTAATATGTAATGAATGCAATAAAAATGTGATAAGTCAAGTTATAAGATGACAAAACAGTACGAGATGATTGTTTGGATGTTGGTGTGCTTATATACATAGGTACTAACATTACTTACATTATAATCAATTGTTTCAGGCGTTACTTTGCGAAAATACATATTAAAGTA
Source organism: Tineola bisselliella (assembly GCA_028551675.1). NCBI lineage: Eukaryota > Metazoa > Arthropoda > Insecta > Lepidoptera > Tineidae > Tineola > Tineola bisselliella. Next base: position 18,684 of record JAPWLS010000950.1, on the reverse strand, counting down.
AATTATTTAAAGTTATTTTGCATATAATTCCAGCTACATTAGGTCGATGAAGGAAAATAGCCTCCACCAACATGCAATAACTTGTCTGTCTCGACACGTTTCGCCACTTCACGTGAGTTACATAAGCAGAAGATATAAAATGTTAATTGAAATAGTGTAACATAAGAGAAAACCATAAGGATCGGATAAAGGAATTATAATAGCATTTGGAATACAGTAATACCCCGCTTTACGCGACCCCGTTATGCGCGGTTTCACTATAACGCGAAATTCAAATTTATTATTAAATTACGCGAAAGAGTGCGTATAAACATAATGTAGTCATCAACTTCTCTATGGTCGCGGGAATTTCAGTTAACGCGATTTTTTCCGGAACGTATCCCTCGCGTAAAGCGGGGCATTACTGTAGTATATAAGACCAATAGGGAAAAGAATGATTGTTCACTTGATTGGTAAATCTTTTAGAGATAAGTCAGTGCTGCTTGTAAATAAATAAATTTCTTTTTTAAAAACACTTCTGCACGTGCCTTCAATTTAACCCGTGGCATCATCAGGATACGTGTGGTCGCTTCGAAGCTTTCTTACTTACATTAATTGTATTGAAGATGTTTAATTTAGATTTAACCTAGAATGTTCCTAGTTACTAATACTAACATTATACTGTACATGCTACGACTGGCGAATTTATTATGATTTCTTTTCGTCATATACCTTTCCGAAATCACCGTAGTGATTATAAGGAAGACCAGAAGGGCCTATATGGAATAAAAAAATATTGTTTTTAAAATGAATTGCTATCTATATAAAAATATTTTCAACCAGCTACGAGTACATATCGGCCACTGAAATTTGTTTCACGTATACATTTATACACTGAAATCATTTAATTAATAACGGAACAGCAGCTGACAGATGTAATGAACCGGTGACATTCTGCGAGTGATTTTGATCAAATAATATTGAACAATTTCAATTAAATATTCTATTAGGATCATTTTTGTTTATTATTATTATTAAAAGTAATTCGTAGGCCATTCTGATGTAGTTACCACGTCATGTCTCTAGTGCTGTATAGTAGGCGTAGTGCGGTACTTGATTAATTGCATTAAATATAAATAGATTCGAATAAATTCAATTCATTCGCGAATATAATTTAAGTAATTTAATTTGGCTTACCATATGAAGAGCCAAAAACTATTCTTTCTAGATGTTATACTTATATTTCTATAAATTTTATTATATTATATTATATTATAAATTTCTATAGATATGTGCGTAGGTATTTATAATAAAAATACTAAATGCTAAACTACCCTCAACACATTACACACTTTCGCTGGAACAAATAAATTTTATTCTAAGTAAAATAACATATTATATTCCTTGAATAATAACAAAATACGTGCAGATTGGTACACGCGCCCATAGGAAAGTTAACAAGAAAACTTTCCGAGCAGCCGCTAACTAACAAACGCCGTGAAACTTTTTCTAATCAACAACATGCTTTATATTAATACATAGTTAGAAAAATATTTACAGGTTGAACTTAAAATAACTATTTTGTAGAAACATTTAACACTAGATTTACCAGCATAAATATACCAAAACCAAAAAAGTATATATTTGTTACAAATGTATATAAAATAATATAAAATTCATAAAACTAATTCTTCTGTTATAGATTAAAGAAGATTAGAAGAATTAAAGAAAATGTTACACGCAGTAGGAATTTTAATTTGATCTTGCAAGACCAATCATTTTAACACTAATTATAACGATAACTCCCGCGTCTGGGGGGCTACTCAGGCATATCCGAGGTTCGTGATACAGCCGGCGTCACTTCTATATTTTATGTGAATTTTGATACATAAGTCTGTAAAAAGTCCTGTCAAATGTCCGTAAAATAAGCATTGTGTGGCCTATCCGTTGTGACGTCACTGTCAAATCCGTAATTTCGTGAATGATTACGTAAGTGTTCCTGAGTAGGAAACGTCCGTATTTTTGTCCGAAGTGCGCCTGAGTAGCCCCCCTGAAACGCGATATTAGTAAGCCGCATAAAATCTTCTGAATTAACAAACATGTCCGTGAAAACCTGAAAGTTCTGAACTAGACATTCGAACGAATCAATATATTGATTACTTTTAAAAATAAACAATCGATATTATTATTAAATATTTACGATTTGATTCGAGTTCAATTGAAGACAAAGACAGGCCTTTTTAAAAGAGTTTATTTGCAAACGTGAACTGTTTTAAGGTATACAATAGGATGACAATGCCTCTATACAGCAGCTATTCTTCTACATCATAGTAGATTTATTATTGTATATTATTATGACATTAGTATGTAAGTGGACAATGCCAGTATACAGCAGCTAAATCAAATTGGTAATCATTAAATTAATGAATTTATTCATTTATATTTGTATTTGTATTAACGAGCAAAACCGCTCTATTGGAGCCCATTTACCAAAGTAAATAAATAAAAAATAAAATAAAAATTAAATCTAATAAGATAATCAGCGAAGTAATCGTACATGCTTCTTCCTAACTTTCTTATATACTAGATTAAAAAGTATTGACAAATTTCCATTCAAAAGGATGGGAAAATTGATTGAGATATTTTTATTAAGTTATAGATTCAGTAGGTTATAAATACTTAAAATGAAGTAAAATAAAAATAGTTTATTAGCATAGGTACTAAAGACGTGCACTTGCTCAGCGTTAGAGTCTATTATGACTTCGGAAAGGCGTATGACGAGAAGAAGACCACAAGAAACTTGTCAATCATAGCCTGTACCACAACGCTTCAAAATACAAAGAACACGTGGATCTCGTTTTGTGAAATAGAAAAATGGCTTTCTAAACCTTTATTTTCAGTAACTATACTCGACATTGAGTGAACTTAAAGAAACTGAAAAAAGTATTATATTTATTCTTTTTACCTGAAAGCCTTCCTAATCTCATTTTATAGCTGAGGCATGAGGCCCTTCAGAGAGCTACTACATTGCCGTTTAAGTTAACTATTGCTAAATAAGACATATATTGTGAAATGGTTTTTTTTAAAGTCACAATATACGAGATCATATATATGTCCTAAACTAAAAAAAACAACTATAAATATATTTTTTGTAATCCCTACTAACATTATAAATGTGAATGTGAGTTTGTTTGTTACGTTCTCACGCAACAACTACTTAACCGATCATAATGAAACTTTGTACACATATTTTTGGAGGTACTAGAAGTAACATAGGATACTTTTTATTTTTAAATTATATTTCCAACTGGCTATACTTTCAGTTGTTTGGAATCATGTTGATTCATTTCTATTGAAATAATCTCTGATGCTTATTTAATGACTTAAATGCGAGCGAAGCCGGGGGTAAAAGCTAGTAATAAAATATAAATGAAAACAGTCTATACACATACTTGATATGCAATGTCTCTCTATTTATTGGGCACTCGGTTTAATCATGTTTTTTTAAATTAAATTATAGCGCAGTGAAGAGGGGAAAGAAATTGAGGAAAAACTATTTAAAAATCAGAGGATAATCACAATGAAACATTAATCTTAAAAGAGATGTTAATTAAACAAATTACTATAAGACACGTAAAGTTATTGAGGTCTAGTGTTTATTTTTGTTATTTCAATCCAATTTCCTCATTTGTCCAATCCAACTAAAGTAAGACATAAATGAACAAAAAAAAACAACATATATCTTAATATAAGCGTCCTAAAACCAAAAAGTAAGACAAAACACTTGAAGGAAGCGGGGAAAGTTTTCAGCGAGTAAATTGTTGCCGTATCCACCCGATGTCACTCTGATAAATTATTTAGTTTTTACTTTCAAAATTAAAGTTATTTTATTCGATATTTATATTTAATAATTCTACTGTCCGATAGATGTCACTATCTAGAATGTAACACATCCATATCCCTACTAATATTATAAATGTGAATGTGAGTTTGTTTGTCATCATGAAACTTTGTACACATATTTTTGGAGGTACTAGAAGTAACATAGGATACTTTTTATTAAAAAAAAATATTTAAATGTAGTTTCCAACTGACTATAGTTTCAGCTGTTTGGAATCATACTGATTAATTTCTATTGAAATAATCTCCGATACTTATTTAATGACTTAAATGCGAGCGAATACATTCAAATGGAAAAGTCACCACTGGCTAGGGAAGGCATTTCTTGGGCTCTAATAGGAAGGATAGGAAGGCTTTAGCTTAACTTTATTGTGTGATATTGCATACTATTAAAATTATTATTAGCATTGAATTATAGCTTACTATATATCAAAAACATATACTTATAGTACTATACATAACTTATTTCGAGCTGTTTTAGAAGCCATAGGACAAGTAACGCCCGTCAGATGTTGCGCAAAAGCAAGTCTGAACTAATAATAAAATTTTCAATTTCAATCGAAACCTAATAAGCTGAAAACGAATTCTCGGAATGTTCGTGTGAAAGTACAATAACGATTAGTATTTGCTGTGAAACCTCATAACATCGATCGTCGCAGTGCGTCGAACTTTTCCAGTGCATGTCTGAAGAATTGCATGTAAACGAATATTATATTATAAGCTCGCAAAGCAAAGATAGCGGGAACTTCTTTTAACAGTAATTTCAAAAAATGTAACTCCACACTTTATTCTCTTACACCAGCCATTCTCAAAGTGTGTGAATGAGCCGAACCTGATATAACACTTCAACTCTCTTCGATCAAACCTAATATCAATTAATTAATGAAAAATAAGAAACACTTTCATACATCCCATTAGATTATTTTTTCTTTTATTATACTATTATAGTATACACTTACATTGTAACACGATTACCTATTATTAAACTTTAATAATAATAATTAAAGAATGCACGTAACTTTTTCTTTTATCTTGAGGTTCCGTCACCAAAAAAGTTTGAGAACCGCTGTCTTACATTATCCATGGATTCCTATTGGAATGCTTGGACTTGTCAAAATACAATTATAGTTAATAATACAATAATATGCAGCAACTGTAATAGCGGCTTGTTCACTTCAATAATAGATATAATAATGTATATCTCTGATATTAACACTAGGTTTACGGGACGCGTCAATTTGACGCATTTTGACTTTTATCAGAGAATTACCAAAAACTATTTAAATTTTTATTTTATCTCTTTGTATGACTTTTATTCATTGATCGAGGGAAATATAAATTGAAGTCTATTTTCTTTAAAAGTGTTGAATTACTGAACTTGTCTATATGGTATACCTATCTCTACGATATGCGTCAAATTGACGCGTTTTAGTAGAAATAGTTATATAGAAAACGTCCGTAAACCTAGTGTTAAACTAGACTGTAGTTTATGAATGGATATAAACAATTAATTCTTTGCAAAAAAGAGTCGCCTTCACTATGCTGGCTGACGGATTTTACACTGGAATGTACGGTATGTCAAATAAGTACATATTCAAGTATCTGTCACTGGTCGACAGCTAGTTAAGCAACATAAATGAACTAATCTGATAATGTCCGAGGCAAACATATTTTCAGCAATGGAGCCTCTTTTCAGCACTCAATCGTGTAAGTTAACCCTTGTCAGTGAACGTCAGATGTGGTCACACAACACGCTAGGCGTCTAGACCCCGAGTGATTGCAAACCTAACTCAAAATACTGGTTCATTCTCGGCCTTTTCTTCATTTTTAAATTTCTTTTGATTTATCACCCAGGAGACGACTTAAGCTTAATTGGATAAAACGATCGTGACTAGATGTTCCGAATCATTACTATAATTAATATGTTGTTGTGATCTATATATATAAAAATCAATGGCACTTTTCGTTGTAATTTTATAACTCAAGAACGGGTTCACCTATCCAAACCAAATGTTTAGGCTTTGTTCGGACTATTTAGTAGATGGTTTATGTGAAGTTTGCACAAAATCGGTAGAGCGGTTTTTAATAGATGGCGGATTGTGCTGTTAAATTGAAACTATTTTCATTGTTGACAGTAATTGAAACTTTTTATGTCATTCATGCTGTTTGATGCATGAATTTGATGTTCTAATTAATTTTTTTTAATATTACACTTTATTTAAATAAGTTAGGTATAAATCAACACAAAATGCATTTAAGTTGTAAATCAAGGAAAACAAGGACTCGCTTCTCGCGCGGCTGATTAGTCACTAACGTCCTCATTCGCAGCAGGTGAAGATGTTCATAAATGGATTGAATTAAATAAATCAATTTGACGCAAACGTTATACATTTTTGTTAATATAGTTAAGTACCTTATTTAATCAATTTTAATAACTGTATGTTTTCATAATAAAAAATATGTCATTCCAGAATAGAGCTCCTTTATAACGTGAACACAATTGACGTTTATAAATGGTTTCGAGGGTTCCTGATTAACGACTGACGAAGTTTGGACGCGGGGCAGACAAATTAATATATAATAACAATAAAATATAAATTGTTAAATAATAAACGGCGTCGTCGGCAGAAAATAGGTTGCGGCAGCGATGTGCCTGTATTTTTATAAGTAAAACTGTCAATTTTGAGTTTGGAATGAAACAAAAGAGGAACGCGAGAGACGTACGAATGAGGACTTGGATGTTGGTTGCGAATGGGAACGGATGTGTGTGCTTACGTTATAAGAGATTCGTAATATAGTGTAAATACAATTTTAAGAGTTTTCATTGATACAGTCAGCTAGTGAGCTTTATTGTCTAGTATTGGAGTGGTTAGTCGAATGGCTGCAAACTTTCGAAAAAAATCCGATTAAATAGACGCTATATTTACTGTTACAATAAACAAAAGAAAATGATAATAAAATATCAGTGCCGTGGCCACCCTAGGTTTAGAGCTCAGTGGGCTATCATTTTTAATCAGCCCTGAACATTGAGATGATGCCAAAGTGATTAATCACTTGAAACCCTATTCTTATATTTACTCTATTTTTCAGCAAGTTTCATTCGGAGTAAGCAGCGATTATTTACAAAAGACATATTTTAGTCATTGTAAGTTAAAACCGAAACTTGAAAGCGTTTATTATAGCGTATGCATCTGAAAACGGGGGTGATTATTGTCACAAAAGGTAATCTGAGAATAGCAGACGTGCCAACTATGCAGGGGTTAGACGTCCTTTAATTTGTGCTGAAAGGATCACTGGTTGTAGGATAGTGTATTTTTTCCATAGTAAGGCTTTCCCTGATGTTATTGAGACAATTACTACTACAAACAACTGCAGACTTGACTCCAATATATCGGCTTGAGGAGACGGAACCTCTTTATTTACAGGAAAATTGCCTTACATTTGCGCCATGCTTTTCTCTTTGCTACTCACCGACATAGTTTTTCATATTATTGTGGGCTGATACCTGTGTGGATCTGATGTAATTTTAATTCTTGTGAATTATTTTATGTACAGGCTATGATTGACGAGTTTCTTGTGGTTTTCTTCTCGTCATACGCCTTTCCGAAGTCACGGTAGAGTCTGACGATGAGCAGTATAGCGCACTAATAAACTATTTTCATTTAATTTAATTTTTAAGCTAGAATCGTTACCAAACTTTATGCTACTCCACCCTAACCCAAGTTTCATTAATAATAATAAACCGCCCTTTCACCGTGAGAGCATTAACCCGTTTTTATGGTTTTCATAATTTCCCAACAACCTCACGGAATTATGTTAATACAGCCTTTAAACTTTTAATTAAAGATTTCAGTAATTTATACCTACTTCAAAAATTGCCAGTATACTCATATATAAAAAAGTAGCTCACACTACCCCGGCTGAGTTATTTCACAATTTTATTTTATTTTAATTTTTTTTATTTATTTATTTATTTAAGTACAGTCACTTGCATGGTTTTACAGATAATTCCAATACACCATGCAAGGAGGAGTCAATTACAAAATAGAATAATATTAATAATAAAATGTCAAGTGTAAATAGCATAAAAATAATAATAATAACCAATCAATGTCAACAGCTAAACAAAAGCAGTCTCAAAAAAAATCACTTTTTATATTAGCACTAAAACAAAAACACACAATACAGTGAGAGTAAAGCTAGTTTACCAATAAAAGGTTAAATAATAAAACAATTTGGTGATAATGGCCGCTAACGAGAGTTTACAAGTTAAACCAAGAGAACTCTATTAAAACTACACGAAACTTGTTAGTGGAATGAGCTTCTGAAAAGTTTCATACAAATTTTTGCCGTACAAAATAGAAACTCGGTAAGCTTTCCGTTGAAGCGCTTTTGTGAAATTAATTTTGTCATTCCTCTTTTATTTTACATTCGTGAAATATTTTTTAATTAGGACGGAAATAGACGGTCTAATTAACACAAATAATAAATATAACACTAATTAAATATAATAATAAACTTACATCATTCGTAACTACCTAGATTCTTATTGGACTAAATATAATTTTGACATATGAATTACTATATTTTTATTTAATAATAAATAGTTTTACTAGTTTTAATGAGTTTCTTAGTGCATGCAGTGTTCACTGTGAATAGAGCCTACAATTGGATTATTATAATTCTTAGTGTGATATTAATTCAAGTCTAGTTGTAGAGCCCTGCTTGTGGACCCAATACATAAATAAATAATAATAATATAGGCATGGTATAAACACTAATTATTAATGTAAAAAAAACAACAAATGTAATCATTGTTTTTTAGTGTTTAAATTGGATATAAAATTAGGCTTCTTTATTTCTTATTATTATTGATTTAAAATAATGTACGCGGTTTGTTATTGCGTTTATTTTAATTAAATTAATTCGACATTTTATTATATTACACACATTAAAAACAAATGATATTCAGTACCTAATATTATTATATCTATTATTGAAGTGAACAATGGTTTATTTTTTGTATTATCAAGTATAATTATTATTAAGTGTTATTATTATCACTTTTTTATTTTATTTTATTTATTATTATTATTTTTTAATTATATATTTATTCTTATTTTAGTATATTTTTTGTAATATCTTTATTATTCATTTGTATATATTATTTTTTTGCACCCTTAACCCCCATTAAATTCGTGATTTTCTCATAACGTGTTCAATAAAGAGTTATTATTATTATTATAATTGTATTTTTTAACAAGTCCAAGTATTCCAATTGGAACATACGGATGATGTAAAAGAATAAAACATAAAATCCCTTTTCACTACAAAATTAATTCAGCACTAAGTAAGTTTTCAACAAGTGGTATACATTATTTGGATTGGAGTCCTAGGGTGGCGCTTGAGATACTAAACGACTCTGAAGGGTGCTTCAAAAGGAACGACCATGAATAAAATATTGGGTAAAGCACACTAAGTTCACGTCAGCAGATTTTTATATAAAACACACGTATTCTTTTATTCATATTGGAGTATAAACTACATATATAATACAGTGATACCTCGATATACGAGTGTTTTGAGATACGAGCGATATTTTGCTTTGAGATACGAGGAATCGCACACGACCCCAACATGCGCCGATCTACATTCGCAGCAGCATTCGATGCTTTGAGATACGAGCATAATACGGAACGAATTAAACTCGTATGTCGAGGTACCACTGTACTACGTTGATTATATTACCCAAAGAACATTTTCCATGACAATTGGTTGTCCAAAAGAAATTACTTTTAATGATAACACCGTCAATTGCTCTAGGTTTTATATGTGTTAAACTGTAATACTTACTTTTAAATCAATAAAGGATTTATTATTATTATTATTTTATCTTATCTACATCGATTTTTTATTTATTAAATTAGACTATTATGAATTATATTATCAGAGAAATGTTGTTGATTATTACAAATATTTAATGCAGCAACACCTTTTGAACTCTTCTTTCTAAGCTCCTGACTATGAGAGTAAGTTAAAAGTTAATATATAAATTCTTTATATGAATCTACTTGGACCTGTATCAGCGAAAGTAATTGTTTAAATTCGTACATACATATTTTGGATTATACAGTCTACATTTGACGTATTTAGTAAATATGATTGCGGCACACGCCTGCCTATCCCAAATTTAATAGTAGCAAGACACCGCACTTAATTAAATTCATCAACTCCCTTCATTTCGTCACAAACTAACAAAACAAACAATCAAAAGGCACAAGATTTTCATTAAACTGGGAATGTAACAGGTTTAGTCTCATTTTGACCTCTAAAGTTTGACCTCCTATTTCGTCGCAATCGTAAATAGAAATTACAAACAACAAGGCTATAATTGACTAGTTCTTGAGGTCTTCTGCTCATCATACGTCTTTCCGATGCCAAGTGAAAGCCTATAGTGCCTATACTGAAAAATTATTTATTATCATTTCATTCCAATGAAGTTCGTATATATATTTCTTTTCACATAATTGAGCTTCATAGTTAAGTTTAAATTCGAAATAAGATTTATATCTACAACATAAATAGTACCATTAGAATTTAATCAATTCTTAAAAATTGCAAAAAAAACAACAACAATTAAATAGCGTCGTTGAAGCGAAGCCGAAGCGAGCACACGTATCCTGATGATGCCACGTGAAGTGGCGAAACGCGTCGAGACAAGTTATTGAATGTTGGCGGGAATTATAAGCAAAATAATTTCCTTTAACACTAGATTTACAAGCTTAAATATACCTATTTCTACCAAAACCAAAAAAGTATATATTTGTTACAAATATATATAAAATAATATAAAACTCATAAAACTAATTCTTCTGTTATAGATTAAAGAAGATTAGAAGAATTAAAGAAAATGTTACACGCAGTAGGAATTTTAATTTGATCTTGCAAAACCAGTCATTTTGACTGGTCTGGTAATTCTAGTGTTAATTAAATAACCAATAAAAGTGGCATTAAGCTAAACTCCGAGATTCAAGCTATCACATATAAATCTACACACAACTGATCTTTCCATTACAGGTAACCTTTATCCATGTAATGAAAATTGAGTTAAGAATCTATGTGAAAATAGTATACGACCGATCGTGGGAATTATTTAAGGGCTATAAGATTCGTATAACAAGGAGGAAGGGTCTCTCAGTGGATATTACTTCGGGCAAATAACCCCAAGGTACAACCCTTATAACAAATAATAACAACTAACATTCCGCAACCCCATCACTGCTTTAATTGTGTAGTTTTTATTTAAATTTAAGATAATCATTTAAATAATAAAAGTAATAATTTAATTTAAATGATATTTATTTTAGAATGTACTTCTTCTTCTTTTATTAATGGCCTCAGATGTCTACTAAAGACAATTCTGCCAATATCGAGTATTCAAGCAGCATTCTAATGAGAAATTATAAAATTTTAATTCACACGTAAACCCTAAAGTAAAAAAAAGTCCTATGAAAAAAGCAATTGCTATCTCGAATAATATCATATATCCGAAACTGCAAAAACAATATAATTATGACAACCCTAAAAATAGAAACAAAACGTCATAGTGCGGTGATTGCCAAACAAGGATATCGATATTAATATAAAAATAGCACATCACTACCAATGCGGCCGAGGCTAATTATATCGAGGGCGTTCCTAATGTTATTTTTGTTCCCTTCTTTATTTACTTCCCCTCTTCATAGAAGCTAGTTATAATGCTAACAAAAAAAGTAAACATTTTTGTATACAGATTGTCTAGCTCATTTAAAGTAATAAAATTTATATGAAGATAAAAAATAATGGTAAACAGATAATATTAACGGAACACTTGGAAACCTAAAAAGCGATTTTAAATTGAAATATAATTAAATTACATCACATATTCCATTTTCATGTTAAAAGGCTTTTTGCGGACCGATGCGGGGTGTAATCAAAAATTCAAAAACAATAAATATTTATGACTCGTTCATAGTTCGCTAATGGCAAAATGGACTTGCCACCATATGCCAGAATTGGGATTATTTTAGTGAAACGTATTATAATTATTTTAACTAAAATCTATAACACTAATATTTAATTTTCATTGGCGAAAACTTTAATTGGTTTTTTTATTTACATTTGTATGTATTAATTTTTTCATATATAACTCTAAGCTTTCTAAATAAATAAAAATAAAATAAAATTGGATGTTCATGATAGCAATGAATAGTACACAAGTGTAAACACAAGAGAACAAATTTAACAAACTGACACATGAAAAGTGACAGATGACAGTTTACTTTTTAATATATTATGACAAAACGGATAGTAAAACAAACTGCACCTCATAGAATTAGGTTTTTAATGATGCCTTAAAGACAACAGGGCATACTTCTCTTGATATTCCGACAAGAAATTAATATTATGAAAGTGTGTTTTGCCATAACACAACCTGTATGTGCTCACCCATCGATCTAATCGTGAAACACAATACGCAGGTGTATAGAATACCTATTTACATTTTATTGAATTAGGCTAGAGTAATAACCACTAGACACGTAGACATCTCCACCTGGTAGCAGTTATCTCTGGACTCTAGCGCATCGGACAGAACGTACACTGTTACGTTCCTAGAATGGTAGATACAAGTGAGTCAACTGAGTTAAATCACAATTGCACATGATAGAAAGATATAGTAGACTAGCTTTTACCCGCTTCGCTCGCATTTAAGTCATTAAATAAGTATCAGAAATCATTTCAATAGAAATGAATCAATATGATAGCTATATTTTCTTGCTTGGCTGGGATTATCAATTTTTAAAAATTACTACATACAATGATGTTTCCTAACCTCAAAAATTCAAATAGTTTTATACTGCATATATAAAAATGACAGACGGAAAAAATCCAAACAGCTGAAACTATAGTAAAAAAATATATATTTTTTTAATAAAAAGTATCCTATGTTACTTCTAGTACCTCCAAAAATATGTGTACAAAGTTTCATGATGATCGGTTAAGTAGTTGTTGCGTGAAAACGTAACAAACAAATTCACATTCACATTTATAATATTAGTAGGGATGAGGGATTATCTGTTTCATAATCGAGTAACGAAGCGATTTAGGTGAATGACCTCTCGTATCGCTGTTTTTTTTTTAATTAGTACAACGCGACCCGGTGTTCATCACTCATATTTGTATAAATTTAATTGGTAATTTTTTATTTATAACATACAACAGCGGTTCTCAAACTTTTTTTGGCGAAGCCTTAATATAATTATAATAAACTGATTTATATGTATTTATGAATAATCATGTTGCAATGTAATATTACGTAATATTTAGTTGGATGTAACCTTATAATCTCCTTTTGGTAGGTATTTTTTGCAGTATTTTAACCCTAGGGTTCCGCGGAACACACATTGAGAATGGCTGACATACAAGATTATTCTAAAATTCGAGTAAGGGATTTTTATTCAGTCTATATCTGTAGTTCTTAACCCATTGTCAGCGGACCATTGGTGGTCCCTGGAAAGACCCGAAGTGCTCAGCGAAACCATCTTATTTAACTAATTTATGTAACTATAGTTATAGTTTATAATTTCTTCTAGAACATGATAGTTTATCCGTTAAAAATATATTATTTCCATTATTCCATTAATAAGTATGATTTTAAACAATTTTATATGTGTTTTATTTATATTTACATTTATTGAACATTACCACGAAACTGTTAGTAGTCCATGGCGAGCCAGAAATTTTGTCAAATGGACCTCCATCGCTAAACGATTAATAACCACTTGCTCTATATAGTGCATATTTTGCTAATGGTATATACCACCAAACCTATGGTATATACTCTACAAAAGGTCAAAGGCTAAAGGAAGGCTTGCGGTTGTTTGACATCGGATGTGGTCAACTTGCTTGTCTTCTAAGAATATCTTGTTACTAAATAAAGGGTAAGCGTGTTCTAGTGGAAACATTAACTAAAACAAGTATGTGTTCTAAAAAAAAATTAAGTCATGTAGTAAATATAATGGGTTTGAGTGCCTTGTGATGGTGTTGTCAATATACTACGTACGATATGTCTATTTATAATTATTATTATTGTTTTTATCTCAATTAAGTGAATTTTTTAAAATTCTTTTTGAATAAATAAATGTCTTAAACCTTAATTTAAAAATATTATAACAACTTAACTAATTCGTCTTATATGCTCAAATTTAAGCCCATACTAACAAAATCTAGTTAACTAATTTAAAGACTTTATGCGGATTAATTTAATCCGATGTATATCGCGGAGTGACCAGCTCAGTTGTTGACAGTAAACTAAAACGTCGGTCAAAAATAAAAAGCTGTCGGTTAAAACGTCACTAAGGGTCGAAATTAAATATTGGTCGTAAACAAAATATAAAAATCGATTGAGAAATTATATTTAAAAATCAACGTGAAAAAAATATTTGAAAATTCAATTTACACTTTTCCACGTTTTCCCTCCATCCCGAGGGACACAATAAAAAGGCATTATGTTACAAAATGTACCATTTCAACGGAAAAGCTGGCATTATTAAGCTTTGAGCACATTTGAAGGGTAGGCACGGAAAGATAAAAGAGGTAAGAAAACATAGCATGATTATTATTTGTCGATGCTTGTGCAGTTAATGTATGTATATAAAGTAGACAAAAATAATAATATAATAAATAACAGAAAAATAATTATCAACAAACAATTATAGTTCATAAAAAGTTTCACCGTGTTCGTTTCAATATTTTAACCCTAGAGGGCATTAAAATCTATATATATAAAACTCAAAGGTGACTGACTGACTGACATAGTGATCTATCAACGCACAGCCCAAACTACTGGACGGATCGGGCTGAAATTTGGCATGCAGGTAGATGTTATGACGTAGGCATCCGCTAAGAAAGGATTTTGATCAATTCCACCCCTAATGGGATAAAATAGGGGATGAAAGTTTGTATAAATCTTATTAGATTTTCGACTGATTGAACTGAAATTAAAGATTGGAGTTACTATGATGAAGACGTTTTTACACACGCTAAACAAAAATAAAGCCGCAAAAACTATACCTAATTAATAATAATACTTCTTAACGGGAGCGAAGCCGCGGGCAACAGCTAGTCGTAAATAAATTAAATAAAAAAAATTTTATTTCACGTAGCCCCTTCACGCTTTTGTGCATAGATAGAACCTACGAGATTTCGGAAAGGCATATGACGAGAAGTAATCACAAGAAACTCGCCAATCATAGCCTCAATACAATGTTAGTAGGTACAATTCTTGCTTGGCTTTAAAATTAATATAATTAATTCTCCGTTGGGCGCGGCCTAAGTATATAAGCACACTAAGATACACACAATCATCTCAGTCATGCTAGGTTGTCAAATAAAATGGATATGACTAAACAATATTAAAAAATATCATATTACTTGTATGTAGGTGGTACATGCAACGTATATGAGATTTATTTTCATATACATAATCCCTTCTACTATATAAATCTGAATGTGAGTTTGTTTGTTACGTTTTCGCAACAACTACTTAACCGATCATCATGAAACTTTGTACATATATTTTTGGAGGTACTACAAGTAACACAGTATACTTTTTATTTAAAAAAATTATTATTTTTTACTATAGTTTCCAATTGACTACAGTTTCAGTTGTTTGGATTTTTTCTATATTTATTTTTTATTTCCGTCTGTCATTTTTATATATGCAGTATATAACTATTTGAATTTTTGAGGTTAGGTGTCATTTTTGTGGTTAGATGCCACTTTATTATTTTAGAACTTACTCACTGATTTTAATTCATACTCTTCTTCTTTAAAAATGCCTCGGATGTGGAAGTCTGGTCTAACCAAAAATTCGTCGCTGACCCATGCAGCAAAAGTTGAGCGCAATCAAGAATCTTCTGTTAACACAGAGCTAAGAAGACAGCAAGCACGGCGACAGTGTTTTCAGAGCAGCTGAAACGCCTCTTCAGACACGAGTTCGTTCTTATATTGATTCAATGATCTCTGATACTTATTCAGTGACTTAAATGCGAGCGAAGGCGCGGATAAAAGTTAGTAACTTTTATAAAACTTATACTCAAAAGTGGTTACTATCATCTAAGCTAATCTGAAGGCGGATAAAATTCAATATGACGTCTTGGCTTTATATATAAGAAGAGTAACTATCTCTAACCACAGTTACATTTATACAAATAAAATGCAAATTGACCTTTATTCTTTATGTAATAAACGAGTAATATATTGCTTTAATTGGAATTTGAACTCCATACGAAATTATACAATATGTCAATCACTTATGTCTTACGTAGGGTTGCCACCTTTTTTTTGAAGAAAAATAGTATTTTTTTTATAATTAAAAAAAATTATAGTACTTTTGGGAAATTCAGGAAAAAAATAGTACAATATTTTTGTTGTAATTTTAATCCGTTAATAAATAGTCAAAAATAACCTTAATGTTCGGGTAGCATTAATTGACAGGACGTAAGTGGTACCAACTAAGCGCCGTACATGAATGATTTTCGTTCAAAAATTCCCTATAAAGCGCTGCGGGTGCGTTCCATTCACAGTTAATTCAAAAAAAGCGCGACAATTGAATTGCGATAAAAATATAGTATTTTTCGTCCTATATTGTTTTTCTATAATATATAGTACAATTGACTAAAATATAGTACGATACTATATAATATAGTACGGGTGGCAACCCTAGTCTTACGCGTTAGCGACATGTAACACAGGCATAGGGGTAACTAATTTTTGGTATAGCAAGTGTCAAGAAAGATACAAAAATATATCTGAATCATCGTCGTATGATTTGGATAAAAACGACAAATTGCTGTTTTTGATTCTATACAACTGTTATAGTACCAAGTTGTCCAAAACACTGAAGCAATCTTTATAATAGAATTGTAGCTCTCATAGATCAACAGGTTAGTACGTTTTACGCCTTTACGAGCGCGAATTTACGACACATTCACGATCTAAGAAAGGGGAGATATTGCCTTTAGGGTAGGTTTCAGGATGGGTGTAAAAATTTCACGAACACCACAATATGAGATACGCTTAAATTTGAATTATTGGGGGATGTTTTTTTATTATATCTTTTAGGTATCACTATTAAAATATACAGAAATACCAGTACAAAGTTTGAGTACCACGTAAACATACCATACAAAACCCGCATAAAGTCTTTCAAAATATAATAATTCGAATACATAATAATTTGTATATATCATTAGTAGATTCCTATTGGAACACTTGGACTTATCAAAATACCATGATATGCAGCAACTGTAATAACGCCTTGTTCACTTCAACAATAGATTTAATAATACAGACTAACTTTAATGTAACGACCCTCAATATAACGATTTCCTCGATTTAACGATTTTTTCCAAATCCCCTAAAACTGCCCGTAAGAGCTAATGCAAAATATACCTTCACATTACGAATACATTTGTTAAAAACTTTTTTATAACGAATTTTTAATCTTTGCAAAATATAAAAAGAAAGTATTATTTACCTCTATTTAACGAAATCGTTCGCTATAACAGGGAAAGCAGATTAGTACCTACGTAAAGCTGAGATTAATAATTTTTTAACCTTGTTAAAACGAATCGTAGACCAACCTAACCTCTGTATAACAAACCTCATTGTAACAAATTACTTGATATAACGAATTATTTTCTGATTCCTTTCAGCATTGTTATATCAAGGTTGCACTGTATAAAGTAATAAATATCATTTGTCTAATAATTATAATAATAAATAACAATTAACTTTGTTACTAAAAGTTGATTAATTAAGGGAGGTAGCTTAGGGCCGGGGGAAGGCTTTAGGATACTTTTTATCCCGTTGGATATGAAGGAAAATCGTGTTAGTGGCACTATTTATAACTCAGGAACGGCTGAACCGATTTGGCTGAAAATTGGTGAGGAGGTAGCTTAGAACCAGGAAACGGAGATAGGATACTTTTTATCCCGTTCGACTGCGTTCCCGTGTGGCGTGACATAACACGTCAAAGGGAATAAAAATTGTGACATAATTAAAATACAATTGTCACTTATGTCATTGTGGTTGAAAATAAACAGCTTTTCATGTTAAAACTGCATCTATATTTTATTCATAATGCAAATAACGATGTCGATCGGCAAGTATTGTATTGAACAATCATTATGGCAAGAAAACGTACGTACTCTCAGAAAAAGTGTCGAGAAACATGACATCAGGAAGAAGGTGAAACAATCTACAAGTTTTCTTTACAACTACGTAGCCTTGCTGGTTATTGCGAATTTGGGAACACCCTTGGAGACTATCACGATAATTTAGAGGAATGTCCAGCCAGAGGCAAACGCTGTAGGTTATGCGGGAAGAACAACCACTTCTCAAAAGTGTGCATTAGTAGCGGCAAAGGAATGCATAAATAGTTTCGAACGAGACGCCTAGCACGACACAACACGTCTAGCGAATCTAGCGACAATGAAAGCAACCAAACTATCCAGTGAATAAAAAAGATTCGCCAACTAAGGTAATGATACCAACTAAGTGAAATGTTGTTTGGAAGATAAATGCGCACTACGTTTGATCTTCTTAAGTCAAGTGTTAAGGAAGATCTTGAAAGAGCTGGGTTATTCCAGAAACTCAAGCCATCAGTTAAAGAAACTATTCCGCCAGAATATTCGATTGGAGACATGGTCTGGGTTAACAAATCTATAGGAAAAGGCTCTGAACCAGGGAATACATCAAAAC
>JAPWLS010002169.1:0-11398 GCA_028551675.1 Tineola bisselliella | reverse complement strand
ATTATGTGTGTATGTGTGATGTGGTTCTTTTTATTTTTTCTTGTTTATTCTTTTTTATGTTATTTTTGATCTGCGCCTATTCCTTTTGAATGCAAACTTTCTGCTGGTCCTAAAAGTTAACTGGTTAAATTCGCCTTTTGTATGCAAGTTTTAAGTAAATAAATAAAATAATGCATATTCGGTGAACAAAATCACATTATTGCGTTTAACGAACGCTCTTCAAATGAAAGCATGTAAATGATATATTATTCGCAGGAGCCTCTCCGCGTTTTCACTAACAACATTGTGGTGCGCTTCCATCCTGGCCTGGAAATGGACGGAGATGAGGTCATCACCATAGTTTGCAGATATCCACCACCGCTCGTCACCAAGCCTGTTTTTCAACCTATTTTATATACGTAAGTAATTATTAGATAAAGAAAGAAGATAACGAGAGAGAGGTTAAGACCTTCAAATAAAAAATTTGTCAATCTCCATAATTAAACAAAATTTTGCTATCTCCAAACATTTTGTGTATATTGCTATAGTTTTGTTTTATATACTACATCCCTACTAATATTATAAATGTGAATGTGAGTTTGTTTGTTACGTTTTCACGCAACAACTATTTAACCGATCATCATGAAACTTTGTACACATATTTTTGGAGGTACTAGAAGTAACATAGGATACTTTTTTTTTTTAAATTTTTTACTATAGTTTTCCAATTGACTACAGTTTCAGCTGTTTGGAATTTTTCTATATTTATGCCAGTCATTTTTATCTATTATGCAGTATCAAACTATTTGAATTTTTAAAGTTAGATCATCAGAATCATTGATTCATTTCTATTGAAATGATCTCTGTTACTTATTTAATGACTTAAATGCGAGCAAAGCCGTGAGTAAAAGCTAGTAATATATATAAATAAATTTAAAAAAAAACATATTAATAAGTGCCCTTTTTTATTACTCTTTTTCAAATTCAAAAACAGATCGTCGGGTTTCATTTTATATGCTGAAATTGTATTACCCATTAAGAGTATATTTGTTTCATTAAGTCGGTATAGTGATATGCAGTTGCATGCTGAAATAGTATTAGAAAGGGACAATTAAGGGACCATAGAGCCCACAAATGCAGAGCTAGATGTAAAAGAAGCGATATTCATGTTATCTTCCAGACCAGAAACAGGTCCAGTCGCAGCAAAATCTCCATTAGCAGGGACCCATATTCTTCTCATCATATGTGCCATATTATTCCTGACTCTCCTACTACTGGGTCTAGGAGTTTCATACTTGTGTTTGAGAAGACGAGCTCTGCCTGTTCCTAGAAGACTGATTGATGATTCCACTGGCTCCATTGTTAGTCGAGAGAGCATACAAGGTGAATATAAATAAAATTACATATATAAAAATTAATATCTATAAAATATAAATAAAAAAAAAGCTCAGTACTTAATTCTTTTGTTTTTTAATTCGCCAATTGAATAATACGATTTATTTTTAGGTTACGTTAAAATTATTAATGTCTCCTATATTTCTTCTGATATCACAAATTAAATTCAGGCGCTATATATTTCTATTTTTTTCTTGTATTAGTAAAAATCGAGAGACTTGGGCTTGTAATCTTCTAAAAATTTAAATCGATATCAAAGTGGCATTAGATGAAAAGAATAGGATCTTTTTTCGATTCAATATCACATCACAACTTGCTATTTTGTTTATTAAACATTTATTAGCTGTTTCGGAGGCTTTGCAGCTACACACAGCAGCTTCACAAATCAACTAATTTCACAGAAGTAAAAATACCACGAGCGCACCCTGTGTACCCAGTAGCTGCTGAAAGCGTGTCAGATACGCTGCCGTCAGACTATCTTATTAATTAAGTATACAATATATGTAAATTTTATGTATCTATAAATACATTTATAGATATTTATTTATCTTTCATCGACACTCTTGGTAACATTTTTGTTCCTAGTGTTCTAATTTTCTTTACATTAGCCTAGTACAGGGGTTGGCAGACTTATCAACCAGATGAGCCGAATATCAAGTTTGAAGATTTTCCCATGCCTTCAAAGAGCCGCAACATGAACTTTATTATATAACTTTATGGTGGAAGGAGCGCAGTTCTATAATGAATTACTAATATTAGAAATATTATTAAATTTAAATATAAATTTAAAAAAAAAACATATAATGGGTTTGAGTGCTTTGTGATGGTGTTGTCAATATTCTACATACATTATGTTTATTTAATTTATCTCAATTAAGGTAAAGGGCCCAGTTTCTGACACTTTAAGAGTGATTCTAAGATTATCATAGGATAACTTATAAAAAATTTAATGTGAATCACTAATGTTTTATTTTAAAAATAAGTTGGCGATTTCTTGAACAGATTATATGCGTTAAATAATTTTTTAAACCAAATTAATAACAGAAATTAATATTTTAAAAATTAATGTTTAGGGACCCAGTTTCTGACACTTGAAATTTTTTTGGTTGTAGTTTCTGACACTAACATCGGCCTAGTTTCTGACACTCATTTGAAAATTATTTTTTAGGTTACATAAGTACTATCAAGTTCCAATTTGTAATAATAAAAAAATAATTTATCATTAATTATTATTTATTATAAATAAAACATTGATTTTTTAAGACTATTAATTAAAATGACGTATAAATATAAAAAAATATATATAAAAACATTCATATAAACACAATTTAAAATTAATTTAAATTCTCCACGACTTTTACACCATAAAGTTGTTCGTGGAATTTTAAATTTCAAGGTCGTAGTTTTAGCAGGTTGACCAGCTCTTACTTCTTTTATTTCTTGCTCTAACGCTTTATCATCGTAGAATACTTTTTTTTTTTAATCTCTAAAAATTATTATTCGGTGAAGGGCAGCCGCGAGCTGGAGTCCTTTCTTAATCTGGCGCCAATTTGGCCCACACCGCGCATCAGCGCAGCCCGTTTTGCGCGCGAACTGCAAATCTAGTTGGTCGCGCCTGCACTAAAAATCGAGTTGGCCGCGCCTTATGAGTGTCAATAACTGCAACATGCCAATAAAATTGGGCCTAGTTATTGACACTCATATTTTAATAATAAAATATTGTTTTTAATGATATTTTAATATTTTATAGCGAAGAAAAGGCTATTATTAATCATACAATATATAATTATATATGTTTTTATACTTACATGACTGTTAAAACGCGTATTCAATATACGGACACTCTTACGTCAATAACTTAGTCTACTACTGAAAAATCGCTTCGACCGTCACTCAGAGTCTTAAATATTTTTTTTTTTTGTATAAAGTTGTTTTGTTTATAACTATTGCTATTATAAAATCAGTACTTAATTAAATTATTTTACTTTTGAAAAAATTAATTAACTTATATAAGAAACAATTTTTCTTTAAATTGAAATTAAAGTGAAAAGTGTCAGAAACTGGGTCAGTGTCAATAACTGGGCCTTTTAATGTGGCGGTCGATTCTACAAGCCGAAAATACTTATTTAAGAAGATTTGAGGTTTTGACGTTTAGTCTGTCAGTGTCATCTTTCTTGTTTCTTCTGTTCTTTCTGTTGACACAATGCATTGTGATAATTATATTTTTAATCCATTTTAATCTACTTTATTATTTCACACAAGTTCTCTAAAAGTGGTGACCCAACGACTTTCGAACAACGCAACCAGAAAATAACCTTATTTGTGAAGTTATGAAGCTAACGGCAAATTTTGAGCTCGGTATATGTAGACATTCTAAGAGCCCTTGGTCGTCATCTAATATACGGTGATTACAGGGCGCTTAATGCCGCTGCAATGCCTAACAGAATCAGCTCTTCACAACATGGCCAGTGAAAAGTATCAAAACACATAAGAAGCGGAATCGGCAGTTAAGATCCTGTGCCTTGCAAATTTTCTCATGTATTTATGGATATTGTTGGACCTCTTCCACCATCCAATCTATACATGTTATTAAATATTATTAATCGCTTCACTAGCTGGCCAGAAGACTCTGCCACGGACATGAACCTTCGCTTTCAAACTTAGAGAACATGTTCGTGTACTTAAGTCAGTTAATGCAAAACATCATCAAACTCAAAATGCTACTTTCTTTCAACCAGAACATCAAAACCATCCTTTTGTTCATCAAGACAACATCATGTGTTAAGTATTTTCAAGACAGTAACAACATATCAATGGCCGCAGAATACGCTTTCCGGATATAAATTCTTCTGAATTTACCGAGAGGGGAGTACTTGTGGCGATAGATTCTACAAGCCGAAAATACTCATTTAAGAAGATTTGAGGTTTTGACGTTTAGTCTGTCAGTGTCATCTTTCTTGTTTCTTCTGGTCTTTTGATTGCCACAATGCATTGTGATAATTATATATTTTTAATCCATTTTAATCAGCAATTTTATTACACATAAGTTTTCTACCGGGCTTTTACCCACCATACCGTATTATAGATCTCCATATAACACCTAATGATGCAGAGTTCGTCGATATCATTCACACGGACACTAGTTTTTATGGTACTCCTATTATGTCTGGCCATGCTGACTTCTGGCCTAATGGAGGGTCGGGGAAACAACCCGGATGTCCACCAGCTACTGTCTTTTTGACTGATCAGTGTACGTATGTCTAAAGTCCCCACTCTTTTGTATTGAGACGTGGTATAATCACGTTTTGGGATTAGCACGGAAGAAGCTGAGTATACTGAAGAGTCTACTGTCTTTTTAGTTCGGTGTATCGCCGATAGGTTCGCTCCATAGTAAAAATTTATGAATAAGTAGGTACGCTATATATACCTATATGAAAATACTTATTACTGATTTGTGTGGTCCTTGTTCTTTGCAGATTTATGCTCACATCGTCGTTCTTGTTATTATTGGTCAGAGGCCGTCTCAAGGGGAGGATTTCTTGCTCGCCAGTGCGCGGACTATGATTCATTCTTGCGTAGTAACTGTCATGGTGAAGCTGTTGCTATGGGACCTAACGTGGATACTAAGTATGTAGTAAATAAATAGAAGTTCTATCTAAACACTTAAAGAATTCAAACTTTATCTTAAAGAGATTAAATGTCTTTCATAACAGGCCTTTTTTATTTAGTTTATAATAACAGCGATCTTTAATATCAATTAATGCATTAATGTAATTTTGTTGGTAGTAAATAAATATACTTACGATTGGATTTTTGTGGGGAGTTGATTTTTGAAATGAGAGTTTTCTACGTGTAAATTAAAATTTTATAACTTCTTATTGGGCTGCTGCTCGAATACTCGACATTAGCAGAATTGTCTTTAATAGATATCTGAAGCCATTAATAAAAGAAGAAGTACTTACGATTTTCAAATTTCCCGCCGTTCCTTTGTGTCATAGCTTGCCAGAGTAAAAAACTTTTATTACTATAGACAACTTATATTACTTGTCAAATTATTGACATTCACTGTCACTGAATTTGTTAATTGGCTGGCTTTAGTAGATATTATATAAATATAAATAGAGTTTGTAAAAGAGCCCCACGTTGGGCGTCATTGTAAAATAATTATTTTATTGGATAATAATTATTTATTAAATTTAAAAAAAAGAAGAAGCATGTTAATATTGTAAACAGGTTAAAAACAATATAAAACAATTAAACACTTAAAACACGCACTGCTAACGGAAAACCAACTTAACTCCAACTAACAAGATGGCCGACCACGCTTACCCTAACGGAATACTAGTGTTGCCATTTTAAAATTTGTCGTAGTGTTACAAGTTATAATTTGTTGCAGAATACGCGGGAATTTCTACCTTTTGACAGCAGCAAGATCACCTTTCGCTTTAGAAGAGCGAGGAATAAGATAGATAGCACAAATAAAACCAAATTGTACAATACAACATCTTTAATTGCACAGGAATGTTATCTTAAAATTAATCCTATCAGTTATTCTGCCCATGAAATAGGATTCTGCCCATAGGACGACCTATTTTCACAGCGGAAACAGTGTCAGCATAAATGTACAGCTTAACCCTTAGTAGCCTGATTTACGAAAGTTCACTTTGCCGCGCAAGTAATATGTCATAGATAAAATAAAACAATAATGACATTTGTTTTATTTTTTAATTTCGTTGGAAAGAATATTATACAACAGTAAAATACGAACAGCCAACCTATAAAAAAAACTAATAGTAATTTGAATATTCGGTTGAAAAGATTGGTATCAAAATTGATACTCTAGGTCAGGGGTCGGCAGACCGCGGCTCGCGAGCCGCATGCGGCTCTTGCCATAGAAGTGTCTGGCTCTTCTTACCATACAATAGTATATAATAAAGTTCATGTTGCGGCTCTCTGAAGGCATGGGAAAATCTACAAACTTAATATTCGGCTCATCTGGTTGATAAGTCTGCCGACCCCTGCTCTAGGTCAGGGGTCGGCAGACTTATCAACCAGATGAGCCGAATATTAAGTTTGTAGATTTTTCCATGCCTTCAGAGAGCCGCAACATGTACTTTATTATATACTATTGTATTGTAAGAAGAGCCACATAATCCTATGGCAAGAGCCGCATGCGGCTCGCGAGCCGCGGTCTGCCGACCCCTGCTCTAGGTTATTAAGGGTTAAGCCATCGTTTCTTGTTTTTAAAGGGGGTCGCAGTCTATTGAAAAATAATAAATATTTAGTTTATTATGATTCGTTTATTAAAGGAATGAATTTTAGTGTAGTGTTATAAACCTAAATATTAAGATGTAATGTCGCAAGACTTTTTACTTAACTTTTTGGCTTTTTCGTGGGTCGCGACATAAAAATGGCTGAGAAACGATGCGAAATAACAGAATAACTGACACAAATTACTTAAAATCTATCTTAAAGCATTTAAAAACGAAACCAGCATAACAATGTACTATCACGACTCATGAAGTTTCGCAAAAATCGGCAACTACGTTCGAAGAAACAATTCGTGTACTTTATTATCAATAGTGACGTGTAGTATAATTAGTAGAACACAATTCTTTCACAGGTGTCACATCACTATTGTACAAAAACTAAAATAATAAAAAAAATACCCACAAAACCTCCAATGGTATATCCATTTGGGAGGTTCCGATATATATATTTAGGAAACATTCAAGTATTACTTTGTAAGCATAGCGGTGAATACATTACTTTCTTTTCTTTACTTTTATACACGGTCACGTGACGCACAAGAAAAAACAAGGAAACAGAGGTGCGTTCAAATTTTTTTTATTTCACTCACAATATTTAAACGTTCCCTAATAGAACCTTATATACTAAAAACAACGAGATCCTTAATTTTTAAATAATTTTCTTATATACATTTTAGCTATCGAGCATTGAACGTAGATTGTAAAAACAGATTTGATTTCAAAAAAGCTAGTATAAACTTATTGAAGTGTATTAAGTTATATTATATCTATTCCTATACGTGTGAAAGAAATAGAAGATAATAAACTGCATTGGTAGAAGCGAGACAGCTATATTTTAACAGTTCCAACACGTATCACATACACAATTATACAATAAACATATGTACAAATAACCCGCGCGAGCAAAAACATTATCCCATTTACATCCAGTGTTGCCAACAGTAGATTAGCTGTTTTCACATTGATGCCCCTGTTTTCTGTTTCATTTCTAATGTTCACTGTTTTTCAATTAGCTTTCAGCTATTACACCATGCAAATATTATTTGATAACCACTGCGTAATAAAACGCAATGACACTAGATGGCAGTATCTACTCTCGTTATTTGAAGCCACAGAAAGGCATGAACAAAAATATGTATGATTTTAAAAAGAAAAATGATTCTGAAAATACTGAAGATTTGAAGAAGGCAATTGAGGATGAAAGTGGAAAATAATTTTACTTTGATTTTTGTTTTTTATTATGTTGTGTTCAATATTATTTAACTAATAAAAGTAGGCGATTGTTTTAATTATATGAGGACAGTATGAAATCTGCCTTTTTTACTTTACCTACTGTTTTCTCCTGTTTTTTTTTTAAATGGTGAGCTGCTGTTTTTTAGTTTCTTGGGATTGGCAACACTGCATCTTACTTATACTCTCACCATTGCGGGAGAGAGACAGAGAGATGTGAATAAGGGTATTCCATCTAAAATTCTATACTGTCGTCGGGCGGGTCAACTTAACACTATACTAACACTAGGTTTTGATTCTTTTGGGACTGCTTTTTCTTTAAGAAAATTCCTGCCATATTTTACGAAAATATTTGAATTTACACAAATTAACACTAGAACTACCAACGGGTCAATATGACCGGTTTCAAAAATTCTTCACAAGACTTTTATGTAAAACCTTAGGTACTCATTATTTTTTTGTAAACAATTCTACAATAAATTTATTGAATTACTATATTTAATACATTGCAAGTACAAGTTATCCGGTCATTTTGACCTTGGTAGTTATAGTGTTAAAAAATATGTTCACAAATTCAGTACTTCCTGTCTATTGGTTTCAGAAACCTGAATTTAGTAAGAATAGATGTAAACCTAGTATTAATTGTCTTTTCCAACATAACTCTAATTGGAATAATTCCAATACCAATAATAAATTTAATAAAAATGCAATAACAATTTGAAATATACCGTAAATATAATATACAAGTAAACCAATACTGTCGGTCTACTTGAGGTCTTCTTCATCGCCGAGTAGATCATCGCACTCTTTCTCCCAATGCTTATCATCATTATTCTTACCTGCCACGACCTCATACTCCTTCAGCTCTGCCTCCAACTCCTTTTCCCATTGTTCTGAAAAAAACATTAACCAAATTTGAAAAAAGAAACCCAGACAATCCTATCCCAAAACGACTACCGACTCACCTTCGAATTGTTTTTAAATTTCGATTTAAAAAACAAAATAAATATATGATCAACAAAACAACATTTATTTCAGAATAATATAATTATTAATTTCAATTACTAACTATGAATATTCACTTTGTTTATCTACCACATAATATCGACTGTCTAAGAAGATTACATTTCAAACTAACGGTTACATTTAAATTAACAAGTAGTAACAAATAGTAATTAACCCATTAAGTCCCAAGCGTCGAAAACATTGGAATTTTTTGGTGAAATCTTTAAATTAAGTTCATAATACATTAAGAAAAAATAATATGACAAAGAAATAAATTTAAAAAATTCTTTAACGGCTGAGTCAGCCTGTCCTATAAAGTATGACAATGGGGAAAAAAAAAAATTTTGTTTTTATTTTTCCATACTATTATATAAAGAGGAAACATTTGATTGTTTGTATGTATTGAATAGGCTCCGAAACTACTGGACCGATTTGAAAAATTCTTTTACCATTAGAATCGTAAAAAATCCCTGATGAACATAGGCTATAAAATTATTTTCAATTGTTTTTTTTTTAAGAAATATTACATTTTAAGTTCACACAATTCAATGTCCATGATATTTCTTTTTTTTTTTGTTCCATTTTAAGGCAAAGGGATCGAGCCCATACAGCCAGATATATTGTATTTCACTTTATTTTAAGTTCACACAATTCGAAGTCTGTGCCTAATTTTGGCGGGCAAATGTGCTGTCAGTTTTTCAATTGTTTTTTAAGATATATTTCCTTTTTTTGTTTCATTTTAAGGCAAAGGCATCGAGCCCATACAGCCAGATAAATTTCATTTTATTTTAAGTTCACACAATTCGAAGTCTGTGCCTAATTTTGGCGAGCAAATGTGCTGTCAGATTTTCAATTGTTTTTTAAGATATATTTCATTTTATTTTAAGATCACATTGTAATTCATATCTAATTCAATGAAAATAAAAGCGAAAGTTCTCTCGAAATCCGCTTGACATGCAAAGATGAAATTTGACAGGCAGGTAGTTTATAGTTAGTTGACGTCTGCAAAGTACGGATTTTGCAAAAGGGCCAGATTAGGGAGTTGTAAGGGCTCTCGCAGGTTTGTATATTTTTTTGCTACAAACTAGAAATTTGACGGAGAGGCAGTTAGTAGATTTTGCAACAGGGGTGTGGAAGGCATTTTCTGTTGACTGAAATATGAAACATCATTAAACTTTACAGTACTTTATATCTTCATTATTACGCAGACGTAGTCGCGGGCAACTGCTAGTATTATATATATTTGGTAGAAGTCTAAGAATCAGTTTTATGTACTTTTTTATAAAATCGGAAAATAATGTTTTTTTTTGAGGCAGCAAAAATGATCAATTTAAAAATTTACATTAAAACGGAAAAAAAAAAATTTCATCAGAAAAATGGTATAAAAATACGAATTTCATCAGAAACAATAAAAAATAAAACTCTTAATGAGTTAAAAAAAATTTGAATATAGTGCCCTATAAATAGGACAGTGGGAAGTAATGGGTTAACAAGAAACGATACAATATTAAAGAGATGTTTACGAAACAGACGTTTATTTGAGAGATACATTTGTTACTATATTACTTAGCTGACAACAAAAAAATCAACCCCATAACCGTTTGAAATAAAACCCCAATACTCATACATCAACATAATAATAGCTACAGCCTCCCTCCACCCTTATTCCCCGTATTCAGAAATAACACTTGACCGTAGTTTGATCTGTGGTTACCTGTGGGCTTATCACGATTTTAGTCTGGCTTTCGAATCGAGCTGTCACAAGTAAAACGGATCCGTTAGCAATCGGAATCATGAATTTTTACTAACGACTAACGAGCACCAGCAATCTATCAAATGAACGAAAGATCGAGACGTTCGAAAATTAACAAAGAGTATCTAAAATATTGTAGTTCCAAATCCGCACGCGGTGGCGCTGCTCAAATTTCCATACAAATCGCTTGAAGCGTACTCGGTTCGAAAGCCAGACTAAAATTCGTGATAAGCCCATTGGTCATTACTTGAATGCATAAATCTTAAAACATGGTAACCATTAGATAGCAATCAAAATAAAATAGTAATATATCAAATATCCAGTTTAACAATTAAT
Organism: Tineola bisselliella; assembly: GCA_028551675.1. Classification (NCBI taxonomy): domain Eukaryota; kingdom Metazoa; phylum Arthropoda; class Insecta; order Lepidoptera; family Tineidae; genus Tineola; species Tineola bisselliella. Next base: position 430 of record JAPWLS010002169.1, on the reverse strand, counting down.
TTGATTCTATTATTTTTGCCATTTATATATTAATAAGTAACGATTGAAATGATTTATAAATGCGTGTAACAGAACCTAATGACAGCTAGGTGACAGTAGATTATTATCATTGGTTAAAAATTACGTCAAGAATATTTCAAGCGTGTGATTGGTCTATTTTGTTTCGTACAGCTGAGTGACGTTCGAAGTTTTGAACTCAGTTCTGAATACGGGGCTCAGTGGAGTACCTACTCATATATGTGTAGTGTGAATTATAGGCCGTTGTTTTTCAAAAGTACAATTAGATTGAAAACTATATCTCTACACATTTTAACAGTGAATTATTAAACATATTAAATATTTCAACGTCTATACTAAGTTTTATTACAATAATAATAATAATAATAATAATACATAATGAGATTATTTTTTTACTTATATTCTACGTGTT
>JAPWLS010000366.1:0-18029 GCA_028551675.1 Tineola bisselliella | reverse complement strand
ATAAATACTCGATAATCCGGATATTTTGAGCATTCGGGTACCTTTCTCGATACAGTCTGCTAGCAGCGTTAGCATTGCATCGGCATTCTCCATAAACAAGGTGCATATTAGCGTATTCCAACGATGTGTATGGTAAAGGCATGATACGAGAGCCACGTCAATTGAATATGGATCGATCCGCAGTAAACAAAGAAGCACAGCGTACTGATTAGCTTAGATGAGAACAGCAATTTCTTTACCTGCACTATTGTTATTCAACAATGAACATGTATCTACCTATCTCTCTCTAACGTTTAAATTGCCACGCACAATGTTATATTCAAATTCCAAGAATTTGCAACATAAAACATGTTTTATTGACCACAGTAAAAGTGATCACTAGTAACAACAACAATTTATGAAATTTGATTCTTGTTTAGAAATGGTAGGCATAATTTTTTTTTGTGACTAGTTTTCCTAGAGTATTATACCACTTAGGAATCTTGGTTAGTTGCGTCAACTTTTGAAAAAACTTGCCATAGTAGTGTCCATACTTTTTTTTTACACCACGATGACTTAAAGTGGACCGAAGGTAAAAATCTTTCAAAATTTTAGGGAAAAAAAGAAATTTGATTCATTTTTGTGTAAAAACTACAGGCATTGATACAAAATAAAAAATCTGAAATATTTGTTTTGTGGTCAGAAAATATTATATAGGGTGTCAATTTTCAAAAAAAAATTAGATATATTTTTTTTCTTATTTTTCCTCGAGCAGTGAAGAACGGGTCCACCCACTGGTGCCGGCTTATCGTTGAGTTTTGGGACACCCTGTATATATATATATATATTCACTCCTTTTTTTTATAGTAATCGTAAGTTTCTTTAACGTAGGGACAAAGTCATACGACTTTACGGTAATTAAAAATAATGGATATGGTAGAAAAATAAGCGGATTTAAATTAAAACCTAGCTTTAAAATCAGTTTGAAATTTGAATGACAATAAAATTATAATATTGTACTTTTTATTATGTAACAAATGTATAAAAATTATATTCTTGTGAAAAAACGTATTAAATATATAATATTAATTGTGAAGAAATATCGAAGTCAAAATAAATCCACTAAAAATTCGATAACTGCTTAACAGTATAAGAGGAAAAAAAATAAAACAGCTCAACAAAAAGTGTTAAGTATAACCGAAACTGTGTTCTAAGCCTCAACAAATCAACCCCTTTTTTGAAAAAACTTGCCATAGTAGTGTCCATACTTTTTTTTTACACCACGATGACTTAAAGTGGACCGAAGGTAAAAATCTTTCAAAATTTTAGGGAAAAAAAGAAATTTGATTCATTTTTGTGTAAAAACTACAGGCATTCTGAAATTTGTAAGGGTTATAATGGATAGCAGTACTACTTAGGTTGCCGATACAAAATAAAATATCTGAAATATTTGTAAATTTGTGGTCGTGGCACTTGAAAATATTATATAGGGTGTCAATTTTCGAAGGTTTTCAGAATTTACTTAGTATTTTCAAAAAAAAATTAGATATATTTTTTTTCTTATTTTTCCTCGAGCAGTGAAGAACGGGTCCACCCACTGGTGCCGGCTTATCGTTGAGTTTTGGGACACCCTGTATATATATATATATATATTCACTCCTTTTTTTTATAGTAATCGTAAGTTTCTTTAACGTAGGGACAAAGTCATACGACTTTACGGTAATTAAAAATAATGGATATGGTAGAAAAATAAGCGGATTTAAATTAAAACCTAGCTTTAAAATCAGTTTGAAATTTGAATGACAATAAAATTATAATATTGTACTTTTTATTATGTAACAAATGTATAAAAATTATATTCTTGTGAAAAAACGTATTAAATATATAATATTAATTGTGAAGAAATATCGAAGTCAAAATAAATCCACTAAAAATTCGATAACTGCTTAACAGTATAAGAGGAAAAAAAATAAAACAGCACAAAACTGGCTAGTACTAACAAAAGTTGCGTTAACACCTTCCTTTATCAAATCTAGTATCCTTATAACCATTTGTAAAAGGTTTAATTTCGCTCAACAAAAAGTGTTAAGTATAACCGAAACTGTGTTCTAAGCCTCAACAAATCAACCCCTTTTTACGCTATATTTATTCCAAAACATTTCTTTCAAATACAGTTTATTTATACAACAAAAGGATAAAAGTATTTTACACACGTATGTACATTTTTTTATTCGTGTAAATATATAGAAAAGTATTTTTTTAAACGTTTTCACTTATAGTTTGTTCACTGTTTGGCTACACTATTTCAGTGATGAAAAGCAATAAAATTCTCCAGCTAGATACGTTTCTTTCTTAAACCTTTTTTCTTCTTATTTTTTTATTAATGGCCTCAGATGTCTAATGAAGACAATTCTGCCAATGTAGAGTATTCGGGCAAAAGCCTTAAACTTACTATACCTCGTAGTTTACTAAAGGGATGACAGCGGCATAAATAACATAAATTCCAACTCTCATATTTCATCCAAAACTTATTTTTGAATAAAAATGACTCAGACAAAATTTTCATTCATTTCAGAAAGAGTTTCAATAGAAACGTTTCTATGGTAACTGAAAAGATACTTTTTTTGTATTAATTATATTTCGAAACGAATAAAGGATTGTAGCGTTCTATTATAAGTTGAATAATACTTTTTTATATTATACTAGCAGTTGCCCGCGACTACGTCTGCGTAATAATGAAGATATAAAGTACTATGAAGTTTAATGATGTTTCATATTTCAGTCAACAGAGAATGCCTTCCACACTGTGTGAACTTAAAATGTAATATTTCTTTAAAAACAATTGAAAATATTCTATAGCCTATGTTCATCAGGGATTTTTTACGATTCTAATAGTAAAAGAATTTTTCAAATCGGTCCAGTAGTTTCGGAGCCTATTCAATACATACAAACAATCAAATGTTTCCTCTTTATATAATAGTATAGATTTGTATTTATATTGAAAATTCTTCTATAAATAAATGAGAAAAAACTTCAATATGAATAAACGTGCATATATATTGACTGTATATGTTAAGAAAAAAGCGATAAATTGAATTTGTCGTCTCTCAATTACATAATATTGACTAGCCAATAAATATCTTATTGAAATGAAATGAAAATAGTTTAGTAGCATAGACACTAAAGTCGTGCGCTTGCTCATCGTTAGACTCTACCATGACTTCGGAAAGGCGTACGACGAGAAGAAGACCACAAGAAACTCGTCAATAATAATAATAACAATAAATACTTTATTGCTTTAAAACATAATAATAACAATACAACAACAATAGGAAGCAGATTTAGAGCAATTGGCGATCTTATCACTAAAAGTAATTTCTTCCAGATAACCAATTGTCATAGGAGAAGCAGTGTTAGTATTGGGCAATGCAATTTAGATAAATAAAATACATAAATATAAGTAAACTAAATATATAATGAACATACACATATATAATTTTAATATATACAAATATTATTCAGAAGGAGATAGGTATACATGCTGTACATAAAATTATTGACATGAAGGTTTACGTGCCCGTTAAAAATTTGTAATTTCTTATTGGGCTGTTGCCTGAATACTCGACATCGGCGGAGTTGTCTTCATTAGACAACTGAGGTCATTAATCAAAGAAGAAGGTAATATTGGGTACATATAAGTTTGTATGTCCTTGTGTTTAAACGTAATGTTAAGAGTTAATTGAGTAGAAGCTTTTTTTTATATTCAATTGTTTCTTTGTAAATTTCTGAAACTTTTAATGACCGTCTAGAATTAATTAAGACAAAAATTGTTTTGCTATAAACAATGTTACGTTTTCAATTCAGGCCGTACTTTGGCTCAAAACAAAAGAATAATTAATATTTTAACACTTTTTTAGTAAGTTGTTCTTAAGTATTAGCAAGAATTATAACTTGAAATGTTTTTAATTGTTTAAAGGATTTTAGGGTGGGGATTGCTTGTCAAATAATTTTGTGATGTTCACTCCTTCTCTTCCCCTCTCGGAGTGAAACTGGGATTAATAAAAAATTCCATATTTAAATTTATATCCGTTATTATTCGATTTATCGTCTTTTGTTTTAAATACTACATCGATTGTTTCGATTGATGTCTTTTGTTTTTTTTTCATTCCCTCTGTATTATTTTTACATTATCTCTTCTGTTTACAAATTTTCCAGTTTCGTTTTAAAATAAATAAACAGGTTAATGTCACTTTTACTTAACTTTTCTTATAAACATTTTCTTTAAATTTTTCGTTCTAAATAAAGAAATTGGAAATGCGCATTATCAGCCCACACACAGACATGTGCGCGTTATTAATTTAAAACACGAATTATAATAGCCGTGGGCGAATGGAAAATTGACGTAAATTTATTATAATTAATTAATAAATATGTAGGAGAACAAGTGGACTGTATTTTTGGAATGTAGAAAATAGGTATATTGATCACAAAATGAACTTAAGCTCCAGAGAAAGAAGAGGAAGGACTTACCGCCCGCGCGTGTAATTAGTCACTGGCTGGTCCCATGGCGACCACGTTCACATATCGAGTATTTAAAAAATTGCCTTTAATTTGATTGGCGCGGGGTGTGGGAGATGAGAGGAAATTTAAAAGTGAATTTGACGAGAACAAAATATATAATATTCCGATTGATACTAAGGTAAAAATTTGAACATTTACAAAAAATTCGTTAAAGCTATTTTTAACCGATATTTAACAAAACGTGTCAGAATAAAATGAACCATGTCAGCATTCACCCTTTTACTCAGTTTAATATAAGACACTTATCACAATAAAGTACCATTAAATAATAATAATTGATGATTGAAGAAACGGTTATTCCTCACTGATGTTGTATACAAAATATACAAACCTAACATACATAATCTCACGTCTTTATCCCTACTGGGATAGACAGATCTAATGGGCCACTAACGGTGACTCTTTGTTAAAATTTCCATTACGCAGATTTTTTATTTATGCCTATTAGGTTTCTAATGCTTCATGTATATGATATTCAGATTACAATATTAATTTATTTTATATTTTATTGCAATAAAAACTAGTCCAATATACAGTGAGAGTTCTACGCAACAACAGATGGCGCTATCTAACATGTAACACACATGTTCATTATTCATCATTAAACTTTATATTCATTATTATTTTTCTACTTATTGTATTTATATAGTACAGTTAATATAATTATGACGTCACAGCTAATAAAATGAAAATAAAGCCAATGTCGCTATTTCTCTAACCCGTGATATGAATTAAGAGGTTTAAGGGATTGTTTTATGAGAAAGGGTTTAGTGCTATGACAATGAAAATTTATGTTGGGGCTAGTTTATATGTAATCATCCCTTTTTAATTTAACTAAGATAATACCGTCTTTTATTTTTTTGTTTATGTTTGTATAAAATTTATTGTTATTTTTATATTATTACTAGCTTTTATCCGCGGCTTCGCTCGCATTTCAGTCATTAAATAAGTATCAGAGATCATTTCGATAGAAATGAATCAATATGATTCCAAACAGCTGAAACCTCAGTTGGAAACTATAATAAAAATATTTATTTATTTTCCTATATTACTTCTAGTACTTCCAAAAATATGTGTACAAAGTTTCATGATGATCGGTTAAGTAATTGTTGCGTGAAAACGTAACAAACAAACTCACATTCACATTTATATTAGTAAGCGATTATTAAATATTACTTATATCTACAGTAACATTAGACACTCAAAACATCATCTGCTTTGGAAATCAGTGGGCTTATCACGAACTTAGTCTGGCTTTCGAATCGAGCTGTCACAAGTAAAACGGATCCGTTAGCAATCGGGATTATGAATATTTACTAACGACTAACGAGCACCAGTAATCTATCAAATGAACGAAAGATCGAGACGTTCGAAAATTAACAAAAAGTATCTAAAATATTGTAGTTCCAATTCCGCACGCGGTGGCGCTGCTCAAATTTCCATACAAATCGCTTGAAGCGAACTCGGTTCGAAAGCCAGACTAAAATTCGTGATAAGCCCACTGATAACGACAACCATATTTACTTTAAGGTTGACATTTCTATTATAGTAAAATTTTATTGTATGAATTATTTGCATGCTATATAAACCTATTATGTAAAATATGTGATACTACTAACATTATTTTTAGACCTATGTTACTAACCATATGTATGGCATTGAATTTGAATATTTTTTCGTATTGAATTTTTAGTTCATCATACCGCCGCTATATAATTACTAGTTTAGTACGCGTATTAATTTTTTTGTTTCAGTTTCCCAAATAAAAGTTACATATGAAGCGAAGACAATGTTCAACGCCTGTTACACTTTTATGTGAAGAAGATATGGAAGAATTAAATGTGGTAATTTTCTATTAATTTTTTTACCTGTCATATGATCACACTCCTTTTGACGTTAAGCTAGAGTGCGTGTAACATGCCGGGTTGAAAAGACTACATCGATAACCATCATCAGTCTGCCAACATTAAAGGACTTCGTCGATAATAAAGCTTGGATATAACCTATATTATTTTATGTTTACCCATAGGTATACAATAGGATGACAATGCCCATATACAGCAGCTAGTCTACTACATCATAGTAGATTTATTATATATTATTATGACATTAGTATATAAATGGACAATGCCAGTATACAGCAGCTAAATCAAATTAATATTTAATAATAATTATTAAATTAATAAATTTATTTCATCTGTATTTACATTTATATTTGTATTGACGAGTAAAAGCGCTCTATTGGGAGCTCAATTACTAAAAGTAAATAAATAAAAAGTATATATATGCTGTTCAATATTAAATCACGTTTCGATCGAACGTGTATAAAACCTCGGTAGAGAGTAGTGCTAAATATTAAATTATAAGCTGCTTACAATATTTTGACCTCAGTTATACATATATTTATTACACGAAAGGATATTAATAAACGTGACTTAGCAAAATAGCGAATTTCAACACACGCTTCGTATATCTTTAGGGCTGACAGAATATGAAGCTATAGAAAACACAAAACTGCATTTAGGGAAATGTCTACAGTCGTAATGTCATATCAGTCGCTTCCACTATGCTGGCTTAACTAGATGAAATCGATAGATGATGAATTTCTGGGAGTGTCACGCTTAAAACAATTGAATATGAACCCATGGTGTTGATATTAGAGTATTCTAATATTGGAATTATGATGTTCTTATTAAATAGAAACTACTACAAGACTCTAACTAGAATGTTTTATGAGAAAATTAAATTAAATTATCTTATGAGAAAAATAATTGAAACGAGTAGATTCCTTTCTCTATAATTCTTTGCTAATTTCAAGGTTAAAGTTGATATTGATGATTCAAAAAACAAAAGAAATAAAAGTATTTATCAGAAAGAAACAGCATTTATTTAAAATAAAGATAAATAAATAATGCAAAGGTTCCAAAGATTATTCATCTTGTGGAGGTTTTAGAGAAGTCTGATCTTCGGTCAGTGATCGGACCCTTACTACTCCATCATCAATCCTCCTTCTGTGCAGCCTCATGAAGTACTCGTGTGCGTGTAAAGATTGTCTTCTCTCCTTCCCTTCGGCTAAAGTACCTTCCCATGAAAAATCTATTTTGTATTTATTTGCTTTAACAATTTTTTGTGCAGTTTCTACATAGTGTTCATAATCTTTCATGTACTCTACCTTTAAAGTGTCTTTGTCAACTGATAAAAGTCTTTTGTGTTCCTTTGGTTTCCTTTTTATAGCTTCAGGGAATAATATAGCTACTGTATCATTAAAAATAGTTTTCTGATTTTTCATAATTTCTAACATTCGCCGTTCCTTCTCCAGCCTTTGTATTTCAAGTTCTCTTAACGGCCTTTCCTGCTCATTGAGTTCTGCTCGATTAATTCTCTTCTTCACAGCGATTGTTCTTTCTATAAGTTTTTGAATTACTTGTTCCCATTTTTCTTCAGGTCCAATTACTCTCATTTTGAGAAGTCTCCTAGCTTCAGCTTCTTCTTCCAGACGTTTCTCTTCTTCTTCTTTTTCTCGCCTTTTCTGTTCTTCTTTTTCCACTAAAAGTGCTCCTTCCTTTCGTTTTATTTCTTTAATTATTTGTGGATTGTTTTTCATCCATTGTGCTTGCCAGGTCATAAATGAGTTCATAACTTTTAATTCTCTGCTTAATAGCGATTCCATTCTTTCTTTATATTGAGGACTTTCCACCATAAATATAGGTGGTACCGTCATTAACCTAAATGACCCATTCAAATCACTAACTCCAATTATGTTTTTAGCTAATGGTAAACTGTGGAGACAAACACCAGTAACAATCGTACCAGACAAAGTTTGGACTGCAATAGGCTTGTCACTCCGAAGCAAAAGGTCCCAAGTCTCCAAAGTACCGTCAGAGGTGCTTAGAAATATTATACTGGGTTTGTATTTAGACCATGTTCCTTCAGTCAAACGACACGGTCTCTTCTTCCAAACCAGAGGGCGATCAAGCAAAGCATTCGACCAAATAGCAAATATTTTACCACCTACTGTGAGAGTCACGCTTGAAATAAAAGGGTTTTGAGTACAGCTTGTAATAATGCCGTCATGAATGAACGTTGCATACTTTATATCGCTATATTGAGAGTTTACAACTTCTCCAGTATTAACATCGTGACCTTCCCAAGATATTCTCCGAATTTCTCCGTGCATTGAACCGCAGTATACGATTCTAGACATTTCCTCGGTTTGCGGTATTACTTCACACGTAAAATACTTTCTACCTGTACCAGTATTTTTAGGGACATATGTATACTTGATATCTGGTTTATCTAAGCTGAAAGTTACTAGTGGTAGAATAAAAGGTTGCCCTGCACGTCCAAGTATAATTTTGAAACATGGCTGCAGGTTGCGATCTAAAACTTTAAGAGAAGACACATCTACTAGTAACCCTGAAGGTCTCTTCAGAATACGCTTCGACTTTTTAATTTTCTTGCCATCGAATGCGGCTATATTTTCTACAGACAAACTCCAAATCAAAATAGTACCGTCTTCAGATCCAGTTAGAAACATTTTAGAATTTTGCGAGATTACTGCTCTGCCTGTCGGAGTCACTGCATAATTTGGGGACATCCATCTAATGGCAGTAACAGGACCGTGATGACTGTACATAAGATTACTTAATGCTGTATATTGTACCACACCTTTGTTTTGAATATTTTTCATCCAATCCATATGAGCATTCATAGCAATGCGATATTTTTCCTGTGTTTCACTCAAAACTTCAATTCTTTCAACATTTTCTAATTTATTCGTTATATCCCATACTATTACTTGACCATTGATGCAACCTCCTAATAGAAGATTTTCATCGAAAGGACAAAATGATAAAATTTTGACTTCTGTTGGTGATTCTAAATATAATTTTGGCATTAAGCTGTCAATGTGGCTCCAAATCATGACTGGATTTAATCCATAGACAGCTCTTTGTATGGGATCTGGTCTAGTACTCAGTGTTTTTAACACTCTAGGTGATCCATCTGTGTAACATATAGCTACTATACCAGTCCACATAGGATGAAACATTGCACATGATACATACTTATCTTTAGCTCTTACATCAGTAAAACAAACATATTCTTCAAAGGCCATTGAAGCCGACATTTCGCTAGCTTTATTGGCAACCAAATTGGGATAGTCATTTCGATAAATATCCATAACAGTGTTTAATTCTATAATATCATCCATTTCATTATGATGTGTAGTCACGAAACTATTTATTTTTTTAATGTAAGATGGGCGACGCATTTTTTTCAACGCTTCTTTGTATTTCGCAACACCTGGATCGTCAGCGTCAAGTGTTTTGCTTGCTGTGCTCTCATCTGAACTTTCGTCAGAGTCTTCTACGTGTTCCTTGTCTCCTGTATCTCCGCCTCCTTCGGCATCCTCGGCTATTTTACCAAGTGCATCTGCTATAGATTGGGTCCACATATTTTTTGGGTACCGAAGAGTAGTCTGAGCAACACTGTCTACAATGGCTGGTGCTACTTGAGTCGCATTGTCAACTCTCTTACGATAAACATTATTATACTTCGCTCTATATGGCGTCAATTCGACGTAACCATCTCGCACCGCATGAGTATCTCGTACAACAAATTTATCGGGCTGATAAACGGTTGGAAATTTCGTTTTAATTTCAATCTCAGCTAAAGGTCTCGTATTTACCGGTTTTATTTCATTTATTTCCACTTCACTTCCTAAACTTGTCCAAGGACGTGGTTTCTTCTGTACAGCCTTTTCTAACTTTTTTTGTTGTCGATTTAAAAACTTCTCTGATTGTTGTTTACAATGGTCTCTGGCTTCCTTTGTATAGCACACATAAAATTCATCAATGTCATTAGATTCATCTGGTATATAACCCATGAGTATCATTTCATCATCATATGCTTCTATTTCATCTTTAATTTTATAGAATTCTGAACCTTCAGATAAAATTTCAATGTCCTCGAGTATTTTAGCTTTTGCAATGAGTTTCCAGGGATGTTGGGATGTAACATCTGTTCCTATCACCATCTCTATAAGAAGTTGTGTTTCATCATTAAGAATTACTTTTATGACGCCTTCGATTTCATATTTAGGCACAAATCTCTTCCTGCGAGGTTTTGGAGGAGGTGAAAGCTTTGGTGGTGACGACATGCCTTCTCTTTCCTCTGGAAAAATTTAATCGATATTTTTATATTTTCACACAAAATATATTTGATTAATAACTAATGTCAATTATGACGTAACAATGATACGTTCGTAAATAATAATAAAAAATAAACGGAGTTTTATTAAAAAAAAACTACATTAAATATTATTCTTCTAGAAGATATTTGTTGCAATATATTTAATTTAAATTTTTAAATAAATATAGTATATTACATAAACACTAAACATTAGTAAACTCTAATTTACTTACGTATAACCGTTGCTTCTTTAAATTCATCTATTTTGGCATCTTCTTCATCATAACTAGAACCCGATGAGTCATCTTGCTGAACCACAACTTCCTCTACTTTATCTTCTTCATCACTGCTCGACTCAAACATGATCATTTCTCTAAATTATTTAATCAAGTTTGTTTAAAATTAATTCCAATATTTTACCGGCTGAAGATTACACGCGGTGAGCGAAGGGGCCTGAGTAAACATTATCGTAACTCCCTTACGCATGCGTGAAGTGCTAGGTACGAACTGGTACTAATTCTTTAAGACTCCCTATTTTATTTAACTTATTATTTCCTAGGTTTTGTTTACCCTTATAAAATACAGATCGATCAAATTTATATCTCAGTATGCCGTTCTACCTTTAAGTGTAATCTTGAAAACCTCATATAGTTGGACTTGTTTGGAAATAACTGGGTGTAACGAAAGAGTGTCCAGGTGTTTGAGCACGCTGGATAGTCAACATAACGAATGCAATGGTGTGAATTCTGACCTAATATCAAGAAATAGTACCTATATAAGTTTATCAAAAGTAAAATAATAGTTTTATTTTCTTATATTTAAAATGTCTTCCACAGGCCGCGCTATCCAGGCGCAAGGAATCTGCAGCCCCACTAACGGGTGAAAGAGACGGCACTATATTACAGCGTATTGGATATCCTCTCGCTCTAATACTCAGGCTTCGAGTTTTACAAGTTAGTATATTACGAATTGTGAACAATGAACATTCAGAAGTATACTGCTACATAGATTTAAGATATAAATAGCTTAGTTCTCTTATATGGGAAGGATACATGAAAGAAGATTAATGGAACTGACGTATTGTGACATGTAGAAACACTGTCGAAAAGGGTCAGAAAAGGAACACCCGTAACTGACATGTATACATGTAAAATAAAGAATAATTAATATCGAGACGAAAGTAATATAGAGGGCGTTGTTGCACACAAATGCACAAACTCTAAATTTACGATAGCCGCAACCTATCGAGGTGTCTTGTTAAAGTTTTATTATAAAAGTTTACCTCGTGATGGTTTGTATCTGGTTAAAAGCTGATGTACTAATGAATGGAAGAGTAGAGGTGTGCGTGCGTGCGTGCGTGCGTCCTTACATGCTTAACTTTCTTTTGTTTATATAATAAACACCGGAATAATGAGAGCTATTGCTAGTAATAATGGTACCTATACCTATATATACCTAATCAAATGCAGATTAACAACCTTCAAAATTTCATAATATAAAAAGCATGTAATTAATTTTTCATTTCAAAGATTAATTACCTATTTCGATGTCTAATGACCTGTGAGAAGCATCGAATAGATTTCTCAGAAGAAAATGCGCGCGGTCTAATTAACTATTGAATTCTGATATTAGCTATCCATCAATCCAGCCATTCTCAAAGTGTGTTCCGCGGAACCCTAGGGCTAAAATATTGCAAAAAATACCTACCAAAGGGAGATTATAAGGTTACATCTAAATATTCCAACTAAATATTACGTAATATTACATTGCAATATGATTATTCATAAATACATATAAATCAGTTTTTTATAATTATATTAAGGCTTTTTCCTTCGCCAAAAAAATTTGAGAACCGCTGCATTAATCTTATCAAATATCTTTGCATAAATACACTTTGATCTGGTTTCCACGAGGTATAATTAAATTGTGAGATAATCATAGTAATTATATCGCTTTGGTAAGAGAAGTACATAGTTGGAAATAATTACTTAAACCAGGGTAGGCGAACCTTTATGCATTAACGTGCCATTTTTTCTAAAGTAATGTTTAATGTGGTCATAGACGTCCATCAAATAATTTTGACTTTGTAATTATTGGGAAAATAATAATAATTAAAACTTTTAATTTACTACAAAAAAGGTATATTTTGTAATGTTTAATATAAATTGCTCGTCATAAAATACCTACTTCACATTTTTTTCTTAGTGCATAATGAATTTCTGATCAGTGACGTGCCCAAAATCTTGTATATTTTTGCCATTGGTTCCCCATCCCTGACTTAGACCGTTAAAGTAGAGTGAAGCTTACCTTGTCACTTGAACGGGCTAATTAAGCCGGCATAACAGAGTGTGATCACATGCGTAGTCCGGCAAGTAAGGAATATTAGCAGTACTAATAACCATACATATACAAGGACAATACTCATAAAACGCCCATAATACTTAAAAAGATTAAGTAAAAGTAGTGTAAAAACGCCTTAAAAAGTATATTCCTCGTCAAAATGAGTTTCACATAGTCGCTGTAATAGTATTAGGTGTAATTTTCGCATGAAATATGATAATGAAAGTGTTTTATTAATATTTTTTTTTATATATATTTACGCTTATGTAACGTTGATTATGGAATGCTTTGAGAATAAATTATGTTTTTAATATCATATGATACTGAAGTTATGAGAGCTCCTATCTTTTTTATTTGTTCTATACGTGTATTTTTTTACTTTTAGAACAAAAAAATGTTTTTATTTTGAATACATATAAGTTTAAGTTTGTAACAAATCAAAATTTAATGCAAAGACTTGAGAAGAGGGAGAAAATAAACAAAAAAAGGTCGATGACAAATCGACGTTTCGACAACAGGGTTTCTGATAAAATATTGTCTTATATTTTTCAACCAAATACGTTTTTGTGTCCACATAAATCCTCTATATTTTTAATAGGGGTACTTTAGTTTGAAGAAGTAGAAGAACCAGTGTCTATTGCTTAACGGCTGATAGAATTTATTAGTCCTATCTAAATATCGGGATCGTCTATCTAGACGGTCCACACTCAGCTCATCAAATCCAGTTTGATCCAATTCACAGATGTTTATAACCACTATGAACTATTTGCGAAGGTATTATTTATTTTACAGATAGTATGTGGCATATCATCTATGGTGATGGGTAGCGTTGCCTTCATCGAAGAACGACAGAAATTCAATATGGGCCTTGGAATACCTGCTGGAGCTTTTAGTGTCCTCGCAGCAGGTATGCCTAAATTACCAACAATAACCAAAACATCTTGTTAATATATTTTTATTCGAAATAGCTGTTTCAATTCATACGTCACGAGGTTGGAGCACATTGACAAACTCAGCGAGTGCAGGAGCGAGCGTCGCTGGCGTTTTATGGGCGGCCGCCGCTTGTTTACTGATGGCCCTTATTGTCCAGTGCTGCAGGACTATTATGGATCCCCCTGGATTGGAACACGAGTATGTATTATTTTTTTAGAGTCTTATAAAGATAACTAAACTTATTTGTTTATTTTACAGCGACGGCCCAGCAGAAGAAGATTCAAGACCATCACCACGAGATCTCGTCGTGATAGCATGTGTCCAAATCGCTCTTGCAATCGCTACTCTTCTCAGCGCTGCTGTATGTGCTCGTATTGACTGCACTGTGCCGGCATGACACGACGCACAGCGCTCGCTCACAAACCGCTGCGTGAGTGAAGCGCCCGCCGCCTCCACCGCGACCGCTGAGCGCGCGTGCACTGTGTCTCCGGCTTATGAGGATGGTGTTGAAAAAGAAAAGGGTGGTAGGGTAGCGTGGTTGATTTAAATACACATACAATTTATTTCTGCGTAAAAGTAATCAACGTAACGTAAATTTGTTAAATACACTCATGATTTTAATTCTAAACAACTTAGATTTTTCTTGTATAAAGTGCGATGTAATGTATAAAAAATACATTCAGAAAGTATTTATTATTTTTGTTAATAGAAATGTAAATAAAGTGTAATAATACTAAAAACCTCTAGTCAACTTTCTGTATAAAAAAAGTATTCATTAATTTATAACTCTTTTATTTGAATTTTATTTTTAGTAGGTACTTAAAAATCCTTCCATAAAAAGCATGAATAAGTTGCTAAGCGAGCAGCTGCAGTGCTAACTTTTTATTCAAAATGGTGTGGAAAAATGCGCCGTGGACAGGGTGACGCTAGCACCAAGAGCTACTAGGAGAACATACAATGCAGGAGGCAACGACCGTGCGTTGGTTTGCTTAATGTGTGAGCGAGATAAAGTAAGCCGACAATTGTGAAGAGAGAGCAGGATAACCAATTGAAGTCCAGTTCACTCCTGACTGTTAATACGTCCTTAGTATTTTTTCTCAAAGTGGAGTTTTGTATTCCACTCGTGACAAGAGGTACTTGAGTGTGGTCCTTATAGATAGAATTCTAAAAAAAATGATATCGCTTATACACAAACGTGTTTTGTTTTAGATAAAATATAAACAACAAGCTTAAAAATTTAATGGTTTGCTTCAAGATTCCAGGAAGTAATTTTCCATTAGTCAAATTGTGTTCTTGGAAGTAAAGTTCGTTCTCTCAACTTATTAATTAAACTGTGAAAACCAAAGATTTAATATTACCGATAAATACGCGCTTGAAATTTCTGAAGTATCATTTCAAGTACTCATCAAATATACTTGTTAATTAATAATAATTAAATAGTTTAAAAAACTAAAAAAAAAAAACACGCGCGCTAGCTTTATCTCTTTTACTCCACTACACAGGATCTATAAAAGAATTTATAAATCCTGGCGGTCCTAATAAGGATAATGGGAAACTGTTATTAAATTATTGCATTGTCATCGATCCTTAATACGTATGCAAAGTTTCAAATTAATCAGACTTCTGGAAATTGGTGAAAATTATGCTCAAAGATTCCGTTATATACATACATGCATACATACAACTCAAGCTAATAAAAGCGTGTTAAAAATGCACATTATTTAGATAAACAGCTCATGAAATAAAAAAAAATTATTTAATATAATTTTAAAAACTGTTGGCGACGAAAATTACCTTCATTAATCATTAAACCCTATGGTATAACCACTTAGTTACTAATTGACCCCGTTCGCAATTTTTGGAGGAAGGTATAGTTATAAAATAAATAAAAAATACTACAGCAATATGGATGTCGTAGTCATGGAAACAAAAGCCATTCTTCATTGTTATCATTAATCGAGCTACCACGTACCATTATACAATTCACAAAAGAGATTTACATTTACAACTACCCTGCAATCTATACTATCATATCATATCTATACTAATATATAAAGAGGAAACATTTGATTGTTTGTTTGTATCTATTGAATAGGATCCAAAACTACTGGCCGATTTGAAAAATTATTTTACGGACCACGGAAAACAAAAAACATTGTGTACGGCCACGCCCCAATGTTTCAATTTTTTTTGTGTAATGTTTCGAAGAAAGACGCGCAGGAGACGCGGCTTAACTATTACAGTTATGTCACAATAATTGCATGTTAAAATTTAAACTTCGTAGTACTTTATATCTTCATTACTACGCGAATGAAGTCGCTGGCAACAGCTAGTTTAACAATAAATATATATATAGTCATATCTAAAACACAAATCTAAAAAAATTGAAATACGAAGAAAATATTCAACAAATCGTATTTGAACGCATTTTTATTGAGCAAAGCGAGCAGCTATAATTCGGGAGTCGTTCGTGTGAAATATGATCACATAGCCTATAAATGTTCAATTCAATGGTTATACAATCGATTACACCACAAAGCGTATCTCCCATGCTTCAAAGAGCAATAACGATTGCTGTTAGTCATGCCATTATTATTTTTAATACAAACTTATGATTTTATGATGATAATACTGAAAGAAAACGAAATGTCAAATTGGACGATGTATTATATATTATACTAGCTTTTACCCGCGGTCTCGCTCGTATTTAAGTCATTAAATAAATATCAGAAATCATACTAACTATTATCGCTGCTATTTCGCAATATATTATATATTTGAGTCCGTGCAAAAGAAAAATTCACTTTTCGCTTTTCAGTTTTTATTAAGACTGCTTGACATTGACAGTCGTATTCTTTATAAAACTTAATATAATTTATAAAAATCAAAAACGCGATTACCAACAACTATAGTAGAGAATAATTATTTTTTTCATAAAAGTATCCTATGTTACTTGTAGTACTTCCAAAAATATGTGTTTAAAGTTTCATGATGATCGGTTAAGTAATTGTTGCGTGAAAACGTAACAAACCCAGCACTGAAAGTATATAAATATGTAACAGAAATGTTATACACTCACAGCAAGCTAAGAAAAACATCAAAGAGCAATGTCAACCAAAACATGAAAATGCGTAACAAGAATTCTCTGAATTTGGGCGTAATTCAGGGTCATTTAAACCCGCGTACCAATTTTATGTTAGCCCTTAGATCAAATGGGACCAAACGAGCGGATGACAAGGGCTTTGTAGATCGAGCTTCAGTCTGAAATAACTTACAAAAGAGCATTGAATAAATTAGTATTGAACCTGAGAACCTTTAACTGGTCATTCTTATATCGTTAGCTAATTTTCATGGAATTGTGAAAATGTAAATAACATACGAAAGACCCAGCAAATCCCTACTAATATTATAAATGTGAATGTGAGTTTGTTTGTTACGTTTTCACGCAACAACTACTTAACCGATCATCATGAAACTTTGTACACATATTTTTGGAGGTACTAGAAGTAACATAGGATACTTTTTATTTAAAAAAATATATATTTTACTATAGTTTTCAATTGAGTATAGTTCTATTGAAATTATATCTGTTACTTATTTAATGACTTAAATGCGAGCGAAGCCGCGGGTAAAAGCTAGTATTTTAATAAATTGTCCGAGAAACAGGAGCTGCTTAAATTCCTACTCAGATATTCAGAGGGACCGCAAATTCTATAATGTACCTCCAATAACCGGATGAAATTCTAGAGGGAAGTAAACACAAGTGGAACTACACAAATTGGTGGTGTAGTGGACATTTTTATCTAACAATCATAAGGTGGTGGTGGGGACGACAGTACCTTTTTGAATTCTTTCATATCCCAGTTCTTAGCTAATTTTTTTTATCGTTTTAACACTTTTAACGATTTCAAAATTTGGCAGTTCACAAAGAAAAACTACAAAAACAACAGTACATTTATTAAGGAATTAATTACAAGTTAATGTTAAGAATGGACAAGAACAAT
>JAPWLS010000216.1:0-155438 GCA_028551675.1 Tineola bisselliella | reverse complement strand
AAATTTTAGGGGCGTCTGTGACAACCGTGTTGTCACATCAAAATTAATAAATAAATATTTTACCTAAGACGGCTTACGGACCCCTATTATGTTTTTCAAGAGCCCTAAACACTATAATACTTCTAATTGTTAACGTATTAATTATAACAAATATTAGGCAAATTCATAGAAAGAGACCCAGTAGTGTAGGCTGTGATCGCTTGTGTTTTGTATACAAAGTACGGCCGCGTATACGTTCGATAAATTTAGAATTTGTTTATATGAAACTTCATAACTTGTTAAATGTTGCGTATTAATTATAAAATAATATTAGTTTCTATAATATTTAAAATCGCAAATTGTTATTATTTTATATTACATATAATCGAAAAATTATAGAAATGATATTTTGTTCAAGTAATAAAACTTTATTGCAAACAATTTTTGTATTAAATAATATAACAATGCTCTTGTTTACGGGCATACGCCTAATGTTTATGGGAAACAGCTTCCTTTAGTTGTGATAGTTAACGTTGATAGTTGGGGACTTGGGCTCCGGTCGCCGAAAGGGAAGCAACTTCCTTAGTTGTAGTATTTAACGTTGATAGTTACGGATTCGGTTCTCGATCGCG
Source organism: Tineola bisselliella (assembly GCA_028551675.1). NCBI lineage: Eukaryota > Metazoa > Arthropoda > Insecta > Lepidoptera > Tineidae > Tineola > Tineola bisselliella. The sequence goes on along the minus strand of JAPWLS010000216.1, from coordinate 154,827 downwards.
GAAAGTGCATTAGCTTCAAAAGTCGTAAAAGTAACTAACGTTTAAAGTGATCAACTTTTAGTAGTCATTGACTACATGCTTTCTCTTCCACAGCTATATTTTATTCCTACAACAAGGAATACTTATTTTCTCCACAGCTCATTCTACTATTATCACGTCCGAATAAGGACAATACAACTATTATTATTTTTTTCCATACAGGGATTTCATCTACAAATCATGATACGTCCGATTGAGGACACATCAAAACACATTTATTTTCTCCATACAGGTTTTGTTCTTTTGTTTCCTCTTTTCTAGATCGGTAGGGCCCATAAACTTGACCACTAGGTCATTCGCTTGTTTTCCCACTTTAGCTTAGAAGAGTTTGTAATGGCTTCTGTTGGACCTTGTCGAAGGGATTCTTCCCCTTCAACTAAGACTAAGGTGGTGGAGCTGTAGGTTGGAAGGGAGGCTCCAGTTCGTCACTGATTTACTCAAAATGAGTACTCCATTTTATAGAGAGGCTGATATTATATTAGATTTCTTTTCGTATTTATTTCTAATCGTTTTCCGGATATAATACGCGCGGTTCATACTAATATTCATATTCATTATATACGTGAATGCGCACGGCCCACATGTAATCAATCGCGAGGGATAGTGTGTTCGGGAACATCCGCGGGATGGCGTGTACGAGGCGGCGACACAGAGCTAAGTTGCATGTTTGCTTATTTATTTGCATTTTCAATTTTCATTTATTAAATGTAACCAGAAATTGACTTAAATGTATTAATGTAATTCACAAAAATCGTTAACCAAATTGAAGTACAGAGATAGTAACACATACATTAATATTAAGGTTTACAAATTATCTTCATAAAATTTTATTTTTATTTTTTTTATAACTTTAATGTAATGAAATTACAAAAGCAACACGCTTTGCAAAGTTCCAGGGAAGACTTTATTCCTACTTTGCGCGTTCAAAAGTTTCATACAAAAAGTCGTTTTATAAAAACAAAAATAAGTGAAAACAAGATTTCAGGTTGTAAATTATTATTTTATTATTAAATTGTATTCTCATAAGATATTCATACTATAAGTGTTTATGTACCGATATTAATCAAAATTGTAGTATAAATTGTGAAATTTTGATTATATAACATAAAAAAGCTATACCTATATGACTATATTTTCAAATGCAGCATTAAAATCATTCATCATCATACATCATCGTCATTGATTTTCAAAAATTAAAGAGATGACGACAACTGACATAAAACTGATTATATGAAACTGACAGATGCATAGATAGATATAATCACAGTATTAGATATAGTCATCAACGAAACAACCTTGAAACCAATAGGAGATAATTTCACAGTAAACATGAATACACAGAAGCACGTAGGAAGAATATGCGGTAGGTTTCGAGGGTATTATTATTCATGTCGTTATTCCAACGATGAGCTTTTTCCTGCTCCCTTTTCGAGACCTAATTCTTGTGAATTGATATTATATTTAAAATTTATAAAAACCAAAATTAATTAATACATGTTTATTTCTATAATAATTTTTTGTAACAGTTTTTAGTGGATTATATATTTCTGAATCAATATAAATTTGTATGGAAAGAATTTTGAAAAAGTTTCGAATTCAAATATTATCAGAATAGACCAGTCAGATAACGCGAAAACACCAAACCTGTGTCACCCCTTCTCTTAGAATTTAACTAAATACACTAGTAAAATATTTCATACCTATACAACCTATTGAATTTATAGTTATACTAGCTTTTATCCGCGGCTTCGCTCGCATTTAAGTCATTAAATAAGTGTCAGAGATCATTTCAATAGAAACTCAATATGATAACTATGACAAAAATATATAAAAATGAAAGAGAAACGGCTGAAACTATAGTCAATTGGAAACTCAAACTCAAAAATTTATTTTTTTAATATAAAGTATCCCATGTTACTTCTAGTACCTCCAAAAATATGTGTACAAGGTTTCATGATGATCGGTTAAGTAGTTGTTGCGTGAAAACGTAACAAACAAACTCACTTTCACATTTATAATATTAGTAGGGATTAACACTTTAAAGATTCAATTCCGATAGCCAAGTTTGTTTGTTCATGAGTCGGAAATAAAATGGATCTCAATTTGGCACACATGTTCAAGAAAAATAGAGGTAATTACATTGATAGATGCTCTTTTATAGCTATCGAGGCTATCTTGAACGGTTATATGTCAATGTTGCACTTTATTTCTATTAAGGATAACGATTTTTACGACCAATATACATGAATTACTATTAAATATAAAATTAATATTTAATCCTTAGGGTATTCATTTCGCCTAGATATCTTGCGCATGCGTAATAAAAATTTGATAACTTTAGTTTAATATATTTATTTGAACAAAATCACATATATTAAATATATATTTAACATATAATTAGTACTTTTGTTTACATCTTTACATATAGTAATTCCTGGGGTCCTGGCGTTACCAAGCCAAGAATTTTAAAAAATAGTAATAAAAAACCCAACTAAAGTACTGGCCGATAGAAAGTTATCTTTGTAAACAAAGAAAAACATTTGCTACAATTGTCTAATATTACAATAGTAGACAGCATTGTAAGTCACAGCACGTGTATTGAAGGAGTTGGAGTGTATAATCTAGTGCAATTTACTACATTCGGTGTTCAACTTGTATTATCTTCCAACAAACTCAATTTGAAAGTTCTCTACAACAGTGCAGTGGGCCACCACTTCGCCATTAGTTCGGGAAGTTTATGCATCTCAAGATAAAAACAGGGTTTAAATTATTACTCAAAATATTTATATCACTTCATAGTATTTGTATCAATAAGTAAGTGTCTGTCTGTTCTGCTTTCAACTTAATATCATTAATGGATAGATTAATTCACAAGGAAGGTTTGAGAATCTGAAGTCGCATTAAATGAAAAACAAAGAAAGTAGATTATTTTTGTTATATTATTAATTCAATTATTATTTGTATTTTATCTATTTATTTAATTAATTAGTTTCATAAACAGATACTTACAAATAGTTAAGCGTAATTCAATAATAAATACAATAAACGGATGTATTAGCAAGATCTACAATTTAGTGGGATAAACTCATGTTATTTATGTAAGTTATGATTGTAGGGTAGTTATGTAAACCTCTTTTATGAATTGTATAATGGTACGTGACTGCCCCATTGTCTGTCAGTCGTTAACAAGCTCGATAAATGATCGCACTCAAGAAGGATTCCATAACTACGACATACACAACAACTCATTAATATCTTTAAAAAACTAAAGGGGACAGAGTGGAGATCTTATTTTTTATTTTAATTCATACAATTTACGTTAACATGATTTCAGTACCTGATATTAATAGCGTGTGTATTAAAAAACGTAATATATAAACATTTGTATATGAAATTAATACTGTCCTTTTCGTTAAGCTAAATACATTTTCATCTATTCTTGTTAAACAGCTTCTCGTTAGGGGCAATCTTAACTCCACTTCAACTCTGAATTCCTTCCGTTAAAGCAGCTTCCGAACTATAGGGGATCTCCAGAGAGTTAACAGTGATAAATCGCTTGCTTTATTGCAAGAACCCACTTTACCTCTAATTCTACCCATTACAACTAATGCCTAACAAAAATAATGAGCAAAATATAACATAAATAATATTACTTGATATGATATAAATATTACAACACTCCTATAATAGAATTTACTATGATAGTCTAATTTATTTATATAATTTTTACTGTCCTATTGAAGAATGGGCACTTATCACTTTTATAAATCATATATTATTATAATTTATTTATTAAAATTATTGATTCACACGAAAATAACCAAATTACGGCCTCTATAGTGTAGTAGCTCCGGGTTCATTTATTCCTATTATTTAGGTATTTATAAACAATTATTAATAGGTATAATATAAATATGATTTTATTTTAAAAGATTTAAGTATTTAGATGTTTGTTTCAGGTCTGAGTTGTTACTATTTATTCTGTTTCTGTTGATACTATTTATATATGTATAAAATTATAATAATAAAATATTCATTTATGACTTCGCCCTATAAATTTCCATATAGCGACTATCTCGAAACATATAAAAAAGTAATAGGTAGGGTTGGTGGATTGAAACCAAACGTCCAGCCGTCGAAATTTATGTCGTGGGCAGATACGTTTTCTATTATTGGGTTTCCTCTGCCACAACAAATGACAATATATGTCCTCGATTTATCGCAACCTCCACCTATTTCTTTTTGTAAAACATGCCGGTACAGGAATTGATACTTCAGGGATTTAGCGTTATGTGTTTGGAATTTTTAATAGTATAAAAATGACGTTTGTACCGCAATGGTGACGGAATCGGAACAAAAGTTTGCTAGTGATATGTTTGAGTTTTCGAAAGTTACTTATAACTGCATTTTGTTTAATTAGAACTTTCGAAAGATATTCAGCTATCGTGACCGCAACAAGACTGTTAATTGTCCTTGTATTCATACCGTTAAAAACTCCGAAGGCGGTCAATCGCAATTGACAATTGTTGCATAAGTAATATTTCCAGTTGACTGTTTACAGAGCACATTGAATCGATTGACAATTGGATACATAAATGAGCGTCAATCACGTAATAATTGACACCTACTTTAAGGTTGGAACAATATTATATGTATACAGAATCAATGATAATTTATATAAGAAAAGAAATGTAAAAAAAACTCTAAAATACACAGAACCCTCAATAAAAGTAATTCTCAAACTTTGACAAAGATACGGAATAAAATATAGAACTTTCGAGTTTGGCTTGTTATCTCAATACCACATCATTGATTATAGAACCCGAAACATCAGTATTAACATCTATTTGAATGCAGAAGGAACGCCCTTCGTGATAGGAATAGTAAATTGCCAAAAACGAGATGAATAGCGGCTTAGCGAAATGAATCGTTCGCTATTTCAAATCTGAAATTGGAAAGCTCATTAGTCGTATCGTTGAATAGCAGAAATTGAGCATGAAAGTGACTTGACTTGAATAAACAATTGCAATCTGCAGACTTCAATCTCTTTATAAATAACTATGTTATTTCCCTATTACCTTTCTTGTTTACTTGTATTTCTATAGATACATTTAAAAATGCTGTTTATATTTTGCAATAAATTCTACCACAGATTTTGCAAACACGAGTAGCATCAAATTGTAATATTTATCTGACCGCAGCCGAAATTCAGTGCAAATCAGCTTTTAATAATTGGAATTAACAACATACCACAATTAATTAAGGAAAAATGTTCTTAATTTATTGCAGTTTGTTTATCTATATTATTATTTAATTTTTAGAAATTCAACCTGTTCTATTTATGTTTTTATTTTTCCTAGATTGATTCATCACTATTACCTGTTTCGCCTCATAAACAATTTTTTCCTTGATAATTTATATTTTCGATAACATATTAACTAAAACATATCAGACCAATTAAAGATAAGGAAATGTATTCGTAATATTTACTTTAAAAATCAAATCTACTCACAAATAAATCGATAATAACGTAAAAGAATATATTATTTCACAGCTGCTCGTCAATGACCAAATTTTATTTGATGTTAAACTAGAGGGCGCTGTCAACAACTACTACTATAGAGAAATGTCGGTGACTTCCTTATTAATCTCAAATCGTAGGTGATATTATATATTAGATAACAATTGAACAAACTAGCATTACTCATAATTATCTTCCACGAAAATTTGTTCCAGCAATAAACACTATAATAAACAGATTATCCGTTATTAATACCAATTGTATGATAAGGAAATTGTAAGATTGTATTTAAAGCATATACAGAATGCTAATAACAAACATAACGTGATAAACTTCAATCATGGATAAACGATTCATTTACTTCTATTTATTTTTTATTGCCTCAACGAAAGGCGCGAACATTTTTGACTGGCACGAACAATATGGAATTGAAGAAGCCGAAAATACTAAGATATTTGAAGAAAACGAAATTAGTGAACAGTTATCAACCAAACCAATCATCGGGGGAACCACCTCTTCAATCCATTCCCATCCCTATCTCGCTGGAATAGTGATCGACTTAATTGGAACTTCAAGGAAATCGGCGTGCGGTGGTTCACTTATAACTCCTCGTCGCGTGTTGACAGCTGCTCACTGCTGGTTTGACGGGAAATCGCAGGCATGGCAGTTCACGGTTGTGCTTGGATCACAGTATCTATATTTGGGAGGAACAAGAATACAAACTAAAATAGTAGTCATGCATCCACAATATGACCCTCTCGTGATAGCGAACGATATTGCTATGGTGCATCTTCCCATTCTGGTGAGATATTCGCAAAGTATACAACCCGTTGCTTTGCCAGGTAGTAGTTTGCAAGCCAATTTATTTGTTAATGTTTGGACACAAGCGTCTGGTTTTGGAAGACATAAAGATAATATAAATCCTTCCCAACAAGCTACGATCCGTGCAGTATTTCTTAAAGTCATAACAAATAACCAATGTCGAATTGGATTCGGCCATTTTATCAGAGATTCTAATATTTGTACTAGTGGGGCTGGAGGTGTTGGCATTTGTCATGGGGATTCCGGTGGCCCTTTAACAGTGAATGCGAATGGTCAGAAAGTTTTAATTGGAATTAGTTCTTTTGTTTCCCGGGATGGTTGTCAACTCGGTTACCCATCAGTTTTTGTTCGTATTACTAGTTTTATGGATTGGATACTTTCGCATACTTAATTCTTGCTGCTTTAATGAATGAATGTAAAGAAATCTCATTTTTATCTTAATATAATTGAATTGATGACTATTTTATTTATTATTAACTTAACGTTTAATTTTAAAAAATAATAAAATGTAAACACAACGCTAGCCGTGAGTTTTCTGTGAACTTTGCACGAGATGACAAATTGCAAGAGGTCCACGAAATAAATTCCAGCTTTTGAAAGATTAAACAAAATCCCCCAATTGGGGCAAGCGAGCGTAGTGCCGAGAAAGTCGGGGACAATATTTTAAAAATTCGTTACAATTGTTTGTGTAGCTATAATTTGTTAACTTTTAATTAAATGTCTTACTTTTTAGATATAAATAAAATTTTTATTATTTTATTCGACATGGAATGTTTGACTCTATATTACAACTTTTACTAAGTCAGCGTTGAGTGTCCAAAGTACATATAACAAAGCTACATTAGTGCCCGCCAAGATGTTCGAGAGATTCAAACATGTTCTACTATAATTAACTTAAACAATAGGGCAAAAGTCAATCACATCAAATCACTGAACCTCAACTCTCTGGCCCTTTAATGGAACCCAAAATTAAGTTAGTAAATTCCTAAACTTGCAAACTGAAACAGATCAAATGCTCCCTTAGTTAGTAGACAGCTGCTTAAGTTTGAGAAAACTATTGTTGTTTTGATATAATTCAAGGTTTTAGGTACTTACCTATATAAATATTAAATTAACACGCACTTTACCATTAATATTTTTAGAGACACTTTTATTGACTTCAAAATCGATATAGTTATTTTAATTTTCTTAAGTACGCTGTAACAAACAAACAAACAAAGTTATACAAAATAAAAAACATCAAAAATCCTAATTCAATCCTTATTACAATAAAATTAAATGTCAAGTCTTATGTTATAATTAATTGTATAGCACCGGTAACCGGAAAGTAATCAAATAGCTAGCGTCGCGGGTGACCGACTACAACGGAAATTTTACTAATGGACTAAATATTGCCCATAAATAATTAACTATGATGCATATAATATATAAAAAGTAGCACGTATATGTCTATAACATATTTAAAATTATGTCAATTTCTAATCTAAACACTAAACACAATATTTGAAGGTGGTAAAGAGACTATTCAACTCGCTGAGTCCAACCAACATGGTAGGATCTTCAAAATCGCAATTTTACAGAAAAACGATTTATAGTTGTCATTGTGTAGTTTATTATGTTAATAGGACACGGCAAACTGTTTCTCTTCTAGTAAATATAATGCACAATAATACATGTCAATGACAGGATGATGTTGACGACGTAGGTTAGTTTTTGCACAATTGGAATTTAGAAGATAACTGTCAGTTTTAATTTGAACATGTTTAGAATAAGGAATTTGATTGATTTTGTTTGAAACAAAAGTGATAAAAGGCTTGTCAGAGGGGTGATAAGAGCAGTTGCTGCTGAATTGTTGAGTAAATTGAGGTAGTGGTTTCTCGGTGCCTAGGTGATTCATCAGCTCAGTATGAACTCGCTGCTTCAGGTCAGGCACAAGGATCCACGGGAGCGGATCGTTCGTCGTGAACAATACATATTATATAAAGTTGGACCGTAAAAGCCATTGTAAATCTTGTAGGAATTCGTTAACAATGTCATAAAGCCTTCAAAAGACTTATCACCAGAACATTAACTGCTCTTTAACCAAGTTTTTATTGTCGTGCCTGTCGTAGCTTGAAACGTTAATATTACTTAATTTTAAGTTTGTGTTGAGGTCAATCTTATCTAAGTAATGATAATAACTTTTTGCATAAAACAACCTATATCCGAAAACAAATGATATCGAATATTATTCGCGAATATGTATTAATTATTTTTTAAAAAATCATGTGGCGTTCTATTGCATTTATTTCGAATAATTTAATTCGGCCTTTCTTAAGCTTTGCCGCCATTGTGGTTGCAGCAAGAATGGAGTGTTGTTTGCCTTACTGTATACCTTAATATTAGGTATAGTACGCGATAGTAGGTAGTAACAAGTCTTCTAAATAAGTGTTTTTTTATAATCACATGTAATTGGAATGATCGAATTTAACGTTCTACAATTTTTACAATATGTACATTATGATATAATGTATTACTCGGGTGTAGCTATATATTCACGAATCGAAATCTAGAACCTATTAGAATTTATTTACTATTTACGATATACACAAAAAACTTTAATAAATATCGGCATTATTATAACTACACAGGAATGCAACGAATAAGTGAAAATGGCTAGTTGTTATATTATTAAAATTAATGTTTACAAATGAAATTGTAAATTATTTTCAGTATCTACCGCAACAATTAGGCTTTACTGAAATTAGCATTATTGTACGTTTATACATTTTCTATTTATTTATTTCTAGTAAGCATTTCAATAGGCACGTTCTATATCCTCTTATAAGTTATAATAATAAATAATTACATACATACATACAATTTCCTGGCCCCAATCTAGGATATCTGATCTGGTCTTACAATCAGAATGAGCAGTTTATGGGGAATTTTGAGAGTGAATATGATTTGTGCTAGATTTTAGATATGTTTTTTTTTTGTTGTATATATTCTGATAGTTTTGTTTATATACTCTCTTTCTATCTATCTCGTACATCTAGTTCGGTAACTGGGGTACACAGTAGCACAGGTTTTCGAACCTAGTACAGGAGCCCTTGCTATTTTTAAGTAGCAAAATTTTTACAAAATAAACTATTTTATTTCTTATTTTTTCTGATACCATAATTATCAGGACAAGGGCAAACGTATAACACCCATACACTCAAGAAGTATCTAATTTTAAATTAAGAATTAGGTAAAAATATTACTTCTCAAACTTTTATTAAAAATATGAGATTGTATAAATCCCATTCCACGCTGCATACAGAAAATTCACAAATATATTCACTTAAATCTCCGAGTTACTCGATTATAGATCTATCTCTTTCTATCACACTTGACGTGATGCTCGAGTAAAACGATCAACAAATTCACCTCACTGTTAGCATGAATAGGATAACCATGCTCTGAATGTATAAAACATTTTTAGGTCATGAAAAATGTAATACAAATATTAGTTTTCGAATATGTTTTTCGTACTGTATATTTTATTATTATTATTTATTCTACAGATCCACAAAAACATCATCCTAGAATACAATTTCCTACGAGTTACTTAAGTTCCGGAGAAACACTCAGGGCCAACTGCACTAGTGCTCCGGCGTTACCAGCACCCCATATTACGTGGTTCATAAACGGGAAAAAAGTTGGTGATGTAGGTATCCTTATTTTAATTAATTTCGCTTTAGTCCTGTAAATATAATTAACTACAGAGTTGCATACAATTTGATATAAAATGAGGGCCTACTCTAACGTTATATAAAAACTACTCAAAAGCTTTATACAGTTTTGTTTGATCGTAATGTGTGTATATTCACATTTTCAAAATAATGAATACGATGAACAAAGGAGAATATGTACACTATCAAAAAAACGAACTTTCTGTGATTTTGGGGTAAACCCCCAATTTTATATATATCTATAACTGTAAAATATGTAATTAAAAGATTAACATAAAACATAATTATTATTAAACAGATTTTGTTATATTTTTGTTTTTGTACAGATGGATGACATGTTAGTTCATTCACATAAGTTTCGTGTGCCTCTAAGTGAACGTGGCGCGAGCAGACGGTACCAGCAACTGCCAGAATACAGGTCCGACAACACTGCCTCTCCGCTATTTACCCTTACGCACACATCGCATATGGCCACAAAACCACCCGGTTGTAATTTAAAAGAAACTCAGGTAAGTGATTTTGTTTAAGTTCTTCAAGACTTAGACGGGAGAAGTCATTTGGCCAAAAGTAAATTTGGAATTTAATATTTTCCACTCTCTAGGTCAGTGATTCTCAACCACTGTGCCGCGGCACTTTTGTGTGTCGCCAAATTCCCGTCAAATTTTGCAAATATATAATAATGTTAATATTATTAAATTATATCATTTAAAAAGAAATTTAAATCCACAAAAAAATAAATTATTTTATTATTTACTTTGCAACGCGTTTTTTCTTCGTCATAAACTATTTATGCAGTGTGTTGTAGTAAGTAAATAATTTTTATCTTTTTCTTTGTGTGCCGCCAAACTTTGAAATCGTTAAATATGTGCCGCAACAAAAAAAGGTTGAGAATCACTGCTCTAGTTATTTAGAGTTACGCATCTTTTTAATTTGATTTGCTCCAAAAAATATCTTAAATTTACCTTATTTTACCGATACCATGCTACGAACCGGTATTCTGCGGCGCGCATGTTCAGTCACATTTTTAAAAATCTTCTGACTAAACATTTTATCTCAAAACAATATATCTCTTAATTCTACTATTTATTTAATTCACTTATAACTTTTCTTTATAAATATATATGTATTTAAGTATATATTATTATTTATTATTTTATGTAATGTATGTATTGTGTAGATTTAGTTATTATTTTCTTTTCATATCACCGCTCACACCGACAAAGGTTAGCTAGTAGATAAAGCCGACGGCATTAAGCTCGCCTATATATTTTTTTTTGCAATAAAGAATTTATTTATTTACAGTTAGGAGAATTAAGTGAATATCATGAACCTAATCTAATAAGAACAAGCAGCAGGCATAGAAGTCGTCGTCCATTACGAGGGCGTGAGCTTTATGTCACCATATCAGAATTGGAACTGGTGGCTACGGGACAACTAAACATCACCTGTGTCAGCACAATTCCAGAGTTTAGAAGCATTCACGACAGATTCGCTGATGCACGAAATGATACTGTTATAGGCAAGTTGTATTTTTAAGTTTTGGTACTATAATAAAAGACAATTTTAAAATAAAAAAGTCACGAAAAAAATTGCATCAATATGACAGGAGTATTGGAGGGAAAATAAAATACGCTTTCTTTTCTATAATATTATATATCGAATCAACTTTCCATACTGAATTGAAATGAAATGAAAATAGTTTATTAGCATAGGCACTAAAGGCGTGCACTTGCTCATCGTTACAATGGTTTCAGAAGGGCGTATGACGAGAAAATGACCACAAGAAACTCGTCAATACGTCTGGTACGTTTACCTACTAAACAAATTAAATAACAGAGTTTATACTGTAGTCGATCAAGTTCGTTATTGTATAAAAGTGACATTTGTTATGTTTTTATTCAGGCGCACAATGTCAAATTCAGCACTATTCAGCAGAGGTGTGCTAGTTTTTATTTTAATCCTGAACTAAGGTTTTCATGAATAAACTCAGCTATAAATTTAAATTTACAAATTCAAATTTGCATTCAAATAGATAATTTAGCTCACATAAATCTTATGTAAAAATGAAAAAGAACCTATACATAAAAATTGTCGTAGAGTGTGAAGAAAATCATAAACATTATTATATTTCATACCAAAATATCTACATAGGAAATTCTAATACTAAAATAGCATATTACATATTCATTAGCTATCAAAATTCAACGACCTAAATGGCCTAAGGATTTATATATTAATAAAATAAATGTAAAAAGATATCATAACGTGTTCCTACCCTTCAGTCCTAAACTGAAAGAGCGAGATACATAATCTCTATCCCACAGACTATTTTATTCAAAGCTTTTCTTAAAACATAAAGGCATATACCCACTAAGACAATAATAAACATAATACATGCTGACATACGGATAAATTAGAAAGCAATAAAGGCGCGCGTAACCACATGATATTTTAAAACAAACGAATAAAATGGAAAAAATAATAATAGAAAAGCATCGTAAACGTGGAAATAGTGTGTGTCTAACCTAACATTCGGATGCCCAAGAGGTCGCGACACTGGGTTAAACTTTGAAAATTATGTGACGCTATCTCCGAATAGGCCGTCTAAAAGACACGGGATGACGCCTCCGCCGTTCTGATAATAAAATCCAAATCCAATAACCAAGACGAGAGTTTTACACTTAGAGAATTTCATTTTACGAGGATTAGCTTTACATTGCAAAGGGACATTTATGGTTATATAGTCGATATATTTTTATTCTAAAGTGGATTGTTTTTTTCTTAATAGAAATAAAAGACGATAACAATATGGAACAAAAGGGGAAACAAATGAAACTGAACTTTATGTATAGTTTAATAATAATAAACATTTTGTTATTACAATAATAATAGTAAAAACTAAACAGAACTTTTAATACATGTAGAAAATGAGAAAAGTTTTATTAGTTATTAATGTTTGTGTGCTACATTGCGCGCGCTGAATTAGATCAAAATACAATGTAGAGAGATAGACGTATTTGAACAAGTTTATGCTCACTGTTCTAATTAGAACTAAACCTAGATTAAATTCTAAGTTTTAAATGCTGTGTATATATGTTTTATACGTGCTTCAGAAAGATCTCGTATGGTTGTAATTAGAAATTTGATTCACTTAATATTGTCACTTATTGAAGGCATCATCATTACAATTACAGACGTAAATTTTTTCACCAAACAAAGGCAGTGTCCCTTTCCACATTGTCATCTTTCTTTCATTTCACGTTGAATTTATTACGCACTACACAATATTAAAACTTTATCAAAAATAAAAACTCTTTGTTTGCGAAAATACATAATTATTTCTCCGACGTATTTCGCGTGATATTAAATTTTATTACGGTCAAGGTTATTGTCAAATTCTTTTGAATAAATTATGTATTTTAATGGTATAGGGAGGCATGCTACGAGCATGCGATATCACGGTGTAATATTCGAAATAATGGGTATACTTTTTATTACTATAAAGTAAAAGTTGGAGTTAAAACTTGAAGTAAAGTAAAAGTAGTCGTACATCTATTCATTTTAAATTCTGACTGTGCTGCTCACGCGACTGACATATAACATACTATACGATGGGGCACGGAAACCTCCCCATTTCAAAAAAAAATGTCATAGGTATATAAATTTGGGCTCAAAATGTGAATGTAGTCTGATAAATATTTTTTTTAATATCTCATATAGTTTTCTTTTACCAGCCATTTGAAATGTGGGAGGTTTCCGTGCCCCGCCTCGTATTACATGAAGGAGCCGAGATCAATTGCCGATTGGAAAAAAAAATTATTTGTAACTCTTATATTTTTATTGAGATAAAAGTTTAGTAAGGAGAAAGGTTTGAATAGGTCAATGTATATATGATATGTTTGTACGTATATTTATAAAAAAAAAGAAATACATTTTATATAACACGGATTCCACTCGCTCTGCCTATACAGCAGCATGCATTTAGTATGATAATTGACAGCAAAACAATTTACTAAAACTATTGAAAACTGAAATACTACACAAAATAAAACGTTAAACTTATAATTGACTCGTACATAATACATTGTAGTATGAGGAAAAGTTTTGCTTATGAAAACACATGTTAAATTTTGTTTTGAGTATAAAATAAATAACATTGTTTAAATTATTGCAGTAATAGTTACTGGTTTTTTGTTTTATATATCCGAATAGAATTAGTGTTTGAAAATGCATTTTACATAATTTTGCATGTTATAGACAGTTAATGACAGAACTTTAGAAATAGGTTAATGTCAATTTAAAGCAATTAATTTGTTGAATTTAATTTAAAATTAACACATTTTTACAAACTTATTAATGTTTTTATTTTATTAATAAAACTATTATTTTATACATTGTTATTTAAAAATGTATTTGAATATTATAATAATTGTTTTAATTTTGTTCACAGTTGAAGTGATCCGACCAGCAGTAGTCGTGCAGCCATCAGCGAACCTCACAATGCCAGAGTCTAATGCGTCGTATGTTTCAAAACAAATGAACATATCTCAATTGATACTCCTTTTCTTAATGCTTCGATGGGCTTGATAATATTCTTGTTAGTAACAATTTATTTCAATTAACGGGCTGTGATAATAAACTTATGCGTTCAGTTGACCTAATTCTCTTATTAAGGTTCGTCTAGATTAATCCATGTTATTAAATTTAATAAATTGTATCGTTGCTAACAACTCCTTCCATTTGGATTTGTATTACAGAGCTACCTTACCTTTCTACCTAAACAATCATCAAACTTGAATGTGAAAATCTATTTTAAGATGCTGCAGTAGCCCCTAAATAAGAATCCAAGTGGTTCGAGTTGTTCTATCTACAATAGAATGTTTTAAACAAAATTTCAGGTAATTTTAATTCCTTTTATAATTTTATTAAAATTGTTATTTCAAAAGACTTTATCCGGTTTAATATTGTATTTAATTTATATTAATCTGATATTGTAGTCGTGGCGAGACACGCATAAAGCTCTTATGAAGTACTTGATATCACAATTAGATTGTAATTTTGTATAGTTTTTATGTTCCATAGGTATTCCCTGACAATTAAAGTTTTAAATTATTCTCAGATCTCGCTACGATTGTCACAATAATAATTAATATATTTCAATTTAAAATTACCTGAAATATGTGTAATAAAGTTTATTTAGCGTTTGTTTAAAAGCCATAAAGGCAAAGAATTATCAGAAAATTTATTTACAGACTGCTTGTTATGTTATTATAATATATTATAACATTGTTCGCCTTTATTAAGAATATAATATTTAAAATAACTACATAAGAATTTATGTATTATAAATAGATATAAAGATAAAATATGACGTCTTCATAGTTGCAAAGAACACTGCGTAGTGGATTGCCGAAAGCACTTTCATTATCTATTTTGGTTTTTCTTGCCTGTTTTGCAGGGTCGTCACACTCTCTGTGCTAATGTGTGTGTGCGTGACAACCCTATTAATTTGCTACAATAACAAAAAACATGATGGATGTGCAAAATGAAAGATCCATTATTAAAAATAAAACTAAAAAAGATTTCTGTCCAATATCCATTCGAATTTATTACCAATTTTTTGTTTACGTATATTTTTGCAAACAACGAAAACAATTTTTAATTTTAAATAATTCAATTGTTTGTTGATATTTAAATTAAGTATAAATGAATACATATCGATGCGGTTAAGTCCTCAAAAGGTGCTCATAGATTACTTAAAGCTTATACAGTTTGCTTTTTATTCCACCGTTTTTATGTATTCGAGATAATTCTGCGACTAAAAAAACGATATAAAAAAATTAATTTACTCATAAATTTAAATTGTTAAAGTCGTTCTTTATTTAAAAAGTTAATAAAGGGAAGTCAACGATTTTTCTTTTATATTGTGTTTTGTTATTAATTTTTAATGTTTAAAAATATTATTTATGGTGCATTTATCGTGCCTATAAATTATGTGTCAACGCCAAAATAATACATATCAACCCAAATAGGGTTTTTAGGAGATAAGTCATAAAAATACGACTTAATAGGTCTATAAAGCAGCTATTGAAAGCTTTTTTTATATAGAAAAAAAACTTTATAAAAACTGAGTCATAAATTTTTCCTCCATTTGGGGAGCAATTAGTATGTACATAGATACATTTACAAGTCTATAACTTATAACACAGACCTCTACAATGATGGATAATTCGTAAATATTTCATAGGCTAATCATGGATTAACTTTTTTCCTTGTGTAGGTTTTAAGGATAAAGTTTATTAGCAACAGATGGTACTTGCCATAACATATCACTACATAATAAAGATTTAGGTAATAAAAAGCAATATTCACAATTAAGAATAATAATTTAAATTAATTATTCTATCATATACATATTATAAAAAAAACATTTTATCATACGTCTGTATTATAAATCTTTATCTGTACAGAATTAAAAATAAAAATTACTTTCTCTACTATTTCGGTATTTTATTTACTCCCTCGTTTTTTCATCCCTAACTATGAATATACAAAGACGACAGAAACATATAAACACCCTCACAAAATATAATAATAAATAAAAAGAGAATCAGGGTTTATGTTACAGAAGTCCTCAAATTTTAATATAAACAACTTTGAAAGATTATGTCAGAACATAATTTAGATCTAGAATCAATTAAGGCAGAATATATAACATCAGTTGCGACTAATACTTTGGAGTGATACAATGTGTATTTTGTTTTGATCTTTCAAACAGTAATGTAAGTGTACACTTCTTTAATAATATTTCATGGGATTTTCATTGTGTTGTATTTCATTTAATGTTGTTAAACCTAAATGTCCCACTAGTGGGGAAGGGAGGAAAACTTTTCCCAATTCGCGGTTGTTTGAGTCTATATTAAATAAGGTTCTAATAAGACAACTTTATATAATCCCGTTACAGTAACTATCTATTTATTTATTCACACATAATGCGATATATAGCCAGAATTAATTCTCAATCACTTTTATCCGTATTCCAATTCGATATTATTTCTAGATGATGATGAATAAACCACGAATTTTATTTCACCTACTCTTGATATTAACAATTGATTCTTCGATGAGTTTTCGCTGTGATCGAAGACCGTATGGTTCCAGTGCGCCTCCTTCTGCGGCTGATGGAAGATATATACTGTCCATAGTCGGTGCCAAAGATAGTTATATACCTGATCAGCTTTACATAGGTATTTTTAATATTAAGTTTTATAAAGAAAAAATCATAATTGACTTAAATAGACTTAGCATTTATTTATTTAAAACTTTTTTGCATACAAAAGGCGAACTTAATGCCTTTGGGCATTGTCTGCCAGTTAACCTTTAGGACCAGCAGAAAGGTTTCATTCGGAAGGAATTTACATTACATCGTTTTTTATTTAATAAGACAACGAACAAGCACGTAACAGGATATTATAACCCAAAGGAAATATATATTTCACAGTAAAACTCGGTGCTGTAGATGATAGTTCAACATTTACTAACTTCGTAATATCCGCCGAAGGAGAAATGCAACCTGATCCACAAAATCCCAGACGGCTAGTGTCAAAATATCCTGGATTATTGAGACCTCAAGACACTGCTATGGCAAGGTTTAGTGATAGGTGTCATTATTCTGTTGAACAAACTAGTGGTCTTGCTAAAACTGAAATAGAGGTAAGTAGCAGTGCTGGATCCACATAACAGGACAAGAACAGCACAAATACAACACTCAGAAGCAAAACAATTTTTTATATAAATACTAGTATACTATATTTATATTCTGAACATTCCGTTAGCAACAAGCATTAATAATAACAATAATCTTGATTTTACCAAAGTACAAAAATCCTAAATTATAGAATTAATCTTAGGACTGTATTTCTGTAGATAGTACTATTCCGTACATTAATATCAAAATGTACACGGTTAATACTAAGATAATTATTAACAGTTAATATTAAACCGGCACAAGTCCGTACTCAAGAAAAATATATTAAATATAAGTCGCTCTCATATTTAATATTGATCAAATCATGATCTTCAGGTATATTGGCAAGCTCCGCCATCTGGAAACGGTTGTGTAACCTTAAGAGCAATGATCGCTGAAAACGAAGAGATTTGGTATGAAGACGGTGTACCCTTAACTTTGCGATTATGTGAGGATACAAGGCAGCCTGATGATGTGTCTCCTAGACTGAACTATGACTGTAAAATTTGTGACGAAGCTAAATATGAGGTATTTTAGAATTTAGAAGAGTCTACCCATCTACATGTTCAGTAAAATATAGTAATTATTTTATGGAATTGCAAGTGTGAGCCGTGCAGAGTTCGTTTAGCCAAGTACTAAATTCAAATTCAAACAGCTAACAATCAAACTGACTGTAGTTATCTAAGTACAATAAATCTCATATATTAATGAACAGGTTTCATTCACCGGTAGTTGGTCCCGTAATACACACCCACAACAATACCCGGAAAATGATTGGATACCAAAATATAGCGCCTTAGTTGGAGCTTCTCATACAGATAGTTTTATACTTTGGGCTCCAGGAAGCTTAGCAACACCAGGATTAAGAGACTTAGCAGAACATGCAAACTCAAGCCAATTCGAAGCTGAAATGATGGAAAAGGTTATAGACGGTTTATTATTTATTCCTTAGCAATATTCTCATTTGTGTAATTAAAATTTATATTTTAAACACTACCAATAACTTAATTTATAAATTCCTCTTCTACAAATATAGTCGTAACATTATTTAATTAATAAGTTGTAATATTTATACTGAAGATTTTTTTATACAAAATGTTAGACTCTCTGAGCCTCTAATCTAGTACATTTATCATCGCAGTAGGCTTCTTCCCACGCTTCAAATTATGAGAGTCATTAAAAGTCCCACGGCATTAATATCTAAATGTTCAGGTGGGTAATGGAATTCGTACAATATTAAAAGGAAAAGGTCACGGCTATCCAAAAATGGGCATGCCGTCTTATGCCTTCATCAGAGCTGATAAGGACAATCACTTAGTATCAACCGCAGTTGCATTACATCCATCGCCTGATTGGTTTCTGGGAGTAACCAGATTTGAACTTTGTCTCGAAGATAACACATGGTTACAAGAGCGAGAATTAAATCTTTATCCATGGGATGCTGGCACAGACAACGGAATTTCTTATGAGGTTAGTATTTAGGAAGTAGATTAACCAATATTTTAAAATTATAACTATTTATTTCTACTTCTCAGTCCCCCAACGATGAAACTTCACCACAAGACTCAATAAGTAGAGTCCGAATGAGTTCTTATGATAAAAATTCTCCATTCTTCGAAATAGATATGAAGGACTTACACCCTTTTGGGACATTGAAAATTCGTTTAATACGCACATATCCTCGAGTATGTGATAATAATTCAGGTACATAAAAATGTTTTAATAGTTAATAAATGTTATGATAAAATAAAGAAAATAATAATAATTGCAGGTGAAAATCAAGAAAATCCTGATGAAGGTGAACAAACTAGGGAACCAACACCAGATGGAGGAGAACCTGAATCATCCAGGTACCATACTCCAGACCTAACCACTGGAGGCGACAGTGGGGGGTGAGATATTTTGAGATTACTTCGTGGTTTCATGTAAATAGTGCTTTTCAACTGGGCCTTTTATTAACGGATTCAAATTTAAATTTAGAAGCGCTATTATTAGTAGAATACGAACTCAATTGTTTATGGAACAACGAAACGAACGAAATGTGATTCTAAATTCGGATTTGTTATTTACAGCCATTAGTTTATAGACTATTTACCATTTTATTATTTTTTGTAATATTTCTAGTGATGCAACATTTATAGAAGTTGATCCGGATTCAACAGAAGATTGCCCTCTAACCGAATGGGAAGACTGGCTTCCTTGTGCAGGGCCTTGTGTCAATAATAAGATGGAAGGTTACCAAACTAGAGTCAGATACCATTTGGTAGATGGAATACCTGTCGAAAAATATGATGCTCATGTAAATATATGCATTTATTGGTCTTAATGAAGACTTTAAAACAGTGAAAGTTTTTAGTTTGTTCCGTTCGAGTAATGTCTTGTTATAACAGTCAAATAACGTAAATACTATAAAACGATTTTTTATAATATTCTTTGCGTATTATTTTGTAGAGTAATTTGTCTATATTTAACCTCATTTTTAGGCACATTCCGGTCATAATAAAGAAATACCGCAATTTTGCAAGCAAAAATTTACGGGTTTCGAATTTAGAGATTGCGTTGAAGATTGTGATAAAGATGATAATTTAACACGTAAGTCTAGTTTAAAAATAAAAAGATATATTATTTTATTTATTCGTAGCATGATTTGTTTAAAAAAGTATATTAATATTAGGCTTAATATAACTTTTTTTCCACAACAAAACTTCATATGACATACTAAATATTTTTAATTCCGATGCCAAATTTGAATCAATTTTTACAATGTTTTCATCAGAAAAAAGCTGACCAAATATAATACAATGAAATCATAAAACACGTATACCTATTTTTACCTACTTATAATTTTATATAAGTATATATATTATAATACATATTACTAAAAATAATTTAATTTTTTTACAGCGTCACGTCATCAACATATTCCAATTTCCCCTGGACACCCATGGAAATCTAAGAAAAGAACTTTATTTCATTAGCATTTAATTTTTTTATATTACACTGTTATTTACAAACCTAATTTAAATAATTTAATAAATAAAAGCATTCGTAAATTTAATACATAAATACTTTGAATCACGGACAACACTCATAAGTTAGATTGGCTAATAAGATAAACATAATAACTTAGCATCTTTTGTTTATCTTCTAGTACATTTAATCTAATTATTTTTACAATAAATCATTTATTATTATTACAGATGTTAATAATGAAAATAAATTTAGTTTCTTATTTAAATTCAAACTAACTTAATTAAAATAGATTGTTCCCTTAATTCGTGTTTGTTTCTAATACTTTATCCTTTAACCTGGATATTAATTAGTATCAAGTTTAGAAGCAATTTATTCTAATTGTGTTAATTTATCACCACTTTACGAGACAGTCCTATGCCTTTACTCGGCCGTTACCTACACACATGACACAAATAGATATGTTTATAATAAAAATAGCTGTTTTGGTTGGTTTAACTGCTGAATTATGTTCTACTGATGACGTAGTCGTATGTGATCGCCGTCCACTTGGTACGAAAGCTGTGCCACTTCCACCTGATGATAGGTTTCAAATTACTATAAATGGAATTATTGATGATCGATATATACCTAATCAAAAGTATACAGGTAAGATAATTAATTATTAATATGTAAAATTTGCTTATTTTATAATACTTTGTAAATTAACTTGAGAATAGAAAAATACATCTTATATACTCGTATATTAATTAGCTAATCGTTCCTTTTGTTTTTCTATTTCTATATATTTTTAATTACCAGCCTCTAAGGCACAGAGGTTAGCACGACAGTATATTATACAGAAATGCCAGTCTTAATTTCCATTATTAATTAATATATTATGTGGGTGTTTATATGTTTTGCCCTGATACCCATAAAATAGGGTATTCTCGTTTGAGGTCGAGACATTTTATGTGCATGTATTTATTAATTACATCAGTGATTCTCAACCACTGTGCCGCGGCACTTTTGTGTGCCGCCAAATTTTGCAAATATATAATAATGTTAATATTATTAAATTATATCATTTAAAAAAGAAAAATATTTTTAACATGAATATATATTTAAATCCACAAAAAAATAAATTATTATTATTACATAGGAATATGTCTCAAGTCGGCGCATTTTTACGACCAAATATAAATGAAATTATCAAAAAACATCAAGCTCAAATTTCGCATTAAAAATATTTTTATTATTAGTTTGTAATTAATCCCTTAATAAACGTTTAGTTATTAGTTTATTTCGTATATTTAAAATTTTTGTCATAAACTATTTATGCAGTGTGTTGTAGTAAGTAAATAATTTTTATCTTTTTCTTTGTGTGCCGCCAAATTTTGAAATCGTTAAATATGTGCCGCAACAAAAAAAAGGTTGAGAATCACTGAATTACATTCTATAAATTATTATATTAGCGTGCAGGATATGTATGTGAATATCTCTGTATATAATTTTTTATTTTTCATAAAGTAACCCTCTTTTCGAGTGACCATGAATCAAAATTCATAGCATTTACAATATCAGCAATGGAAGATACTGTAGAAAATCCTAAGAATTACAGAAGACCGATACCGTTAAAACCTGGGAATATATATCCATCGCCCGATACAAATGATGGTATAAGCAGTCAAATTTGTAATAATACTGTCATTCAGAGTAATATTATGCCTAAAACTTCTGTTGAGGTAAGTAAACATCTCTTGTTTGATTGAATGGTTAACACGTGATTTCCGGTCGGAACAAATACCGGATAAATCCCTTTATCCTCATGAAAAAAACAACAACACATTTTAGTTGAGAAAGTCAACTACCATTATTTTGTTTGTATAACTCGCGTAAAAAATCTTGGCTTATTAAAAAAATCAAGGTTAATCTAGTAACGTGAAATATTATTGTAGCTACTACGAAACAAGTGAAGAACGCTGTCAACGCAGTATAAAATCAAATCATAGCGACTGTATTGAGAGTAACTTAAACTTCAAACGTCAATAATTATAAAATAATGTTTTAGACTGTTATTTTGTTATGTATTTATTTCTTTAAAAACTAAGGACCTCATATGTACTAATCAGAAAAATAATAGTTAAATAATCAACAACAAAGCATTAGTATCGGCCCAGTATTTGTATGGAATTATTTAAAAAAAACACACACACAATATAATTATATGTATAATAACATTTCAGGTGGTATGGTTAGCACCACTAAAAGGCAACGGATGCATAACCATTTACGCAGTTGTGGCTGTTAAAGCTGACGTTTGGTACAGCAATGAGGGTCCACTTATTAAGAAAATTTGTGAAGATCGAAGACAGAAAGATGACATGCAACCTCCTTTAAATAATCATTGTACAGTTTGTGATGAAGCTAGGTATTTGGTTAGTATTGGATGAAAAACAATTAGACCACTCCAGTAATGTATCACTACTGCGATATTTTTTTGTTTGATATTCATCAAATTATTGGACGAATCGATTCGTTTGCCAGACTGTAAGCCGTCTAAAGTCTTTTTAAATTGGGGGTAAAATTATTATCGTGGTACATTTTGCATTAGAGAGATGATACACAAATTTCAATTTTTAAATACTTTGTTACTTGAATATTCCCTATTTTATAGCTAACTTTCGAAGGTCATTGGACGTTCAACACACACCCAACTTCATTCCCTGCGTACCGTGAATTAGCACGCTTCAGTGACCTGGTAGGAGCGTCACATACGAACCACTATGAGCTGTATAGATTTAACAAAGAAGCATCTTCAGGTCTTAAAATGCTCGCTGAACAAGGAAATACCACTAAATTAGAGATTGAAATTCAAGAAAAGGTATCTGCATTCATTAAGTATTCCTGCTCTGTATTCCGTAAAGGTCTTAAAGATTTTTTGTTTCATCAAATCTATCAAATATAACATAGATAGCAAAAAAGAACAATCATTTCTTTATGGTGGTGATCGCCCAAAGCAACGTTGTACTAGAAAATTATTTAGACATAGACTCTTTGACACAAATGTGTAGTTGTTTTTATATATATATACAGTATAGTTTATTTTTATATATTACAGTACAAGACGGGTGTTCGTACAATAATAAAAGCAAAAGGACAACCGGATCCAAACACACCTACATATTCAATGTTCCGAGTAAATCGTAATTATCATAGAATTTCAATAGTCACTGCAATTTTGCCATCACCTGATTGGTTCCTGGGTGTTGCTAATTTGGAATTATGTGAATTAAATAATAAATGGGCTCCAAGTGTCACACTTAATCTATATCCTTTAGATGCTGGGACTGATAGTGGTAAGAGTTTTGAGGTATGCAGAAATTTAATTATTTGTTTACTATCTTTTTCTCTCTCCTCTCTATTCGTATATCTGTCTCTTTTTATTGGCTTATGATGGCTACTTGGTCAATGCAGTCTTTTGAGTTTTCCCATATTTAAGAACCAAGCATTAATATTTGTGGTTTGTATTAAAATTAAAAGTATTTATTGTATCTTTAACATTACCCAAAGTTTAAGAACCACTGTTGTTGTATTTGGTATTATTATTTACACTGGTAACCCAAGAATATACCTATGTCTAAAACTATAAATTAATTTTAGTTACTTCACAATTATTAAATGCTAAAATATTTTAGTCACCTAATGATGAAACTTCTCCGCCGCAACCAATAAGCAGCGCCGTGTTCACTGATGTAGACAGAGGCGAAGAGATACGTAAAGTAAAACATTTTGCCAGACTTAAATTAGAATTAGTTCGGACTTACAAACAAGCCAATTGTACTGAAGACAACTCTAAAGGTAGTAATGGTAATTATTATAAAAAAAAATCAATTGTATTTTACGAATTTTTTGAATAAAAAATAATTATTATTTATATTTTAAGTTGAAAATGA
This sequence comes from Tineola bisselliella, assembly GCA_028551675.1. Classification (NCBI taxonomy): domain Eukaryota; kingdom Metazoa; phylum Arthropoda; class Insecta; order Lepidoptera; family Tineidae; genus Tineola; species Tineola bisselliella. The sequence goes on along the minus strand of JAPWLS010000216.1, from coordinate 130,077 downwards.
AATAAAAGATTATGATGAAGATGCTGATGCTTCTGTAAAAGAAAAAAATATCCCATACACATCCACTACAAGGTAAATATTTTTTCTTAAATTAATTAACTTCATTATTTTATATATTTAACAACATACTAACTTCTACCCGCGGCTTCGCTCGTATTTAAGTCATTAAATAAGCATCAGAGATCATTTCAATAGAAATGAATCAATATGATAACTATATTTTCTTGCTTGGCTGGGATTATCAATTTTTAAAAATTGCTACATACTGATGTTTCAAAAACTTAAAAAATTGTTTAAATAAAAAGTATCCTATGTTACTTCTAGTACCTCCAAAAATATGTGTGCAAAGTTTCATGATGATCGGTTAAGTAGTTGTTGCGTGAAAACATAACAAACAAACTCACATTCACATTTATAATATTAGTAGGGATATTAGTAACTGATATTTTAACTCCAGTTTGTAAAGTATTATATTTCAAAATGAATGACGACGAGAAGTCTTCCAGAACAATGAGTTTAGTGACTTCTGTTTATTATTACAGTGAAAGAACTTATACTACTATAAAATACCCAGCTTCTGCTTCTCCATACGATTGTCCACTATCAGAATGGGAGGAATGGTTGCCTTGTACAGGGGAGTGTATTGATGGCAAAATTGAAGGATTTCAAACTCGAGTGCGTTACCACTTGGTAGATGGTATACCAGTTGATAAATATGATGAACATGTAAGTTTAAGTTTTAAGACATTTACGTTTAAAAAGAACTACAGAAATTCACTTAATTGAGACAAAAAAAAATTATTATAAATAAACATAACGTACGTAGAATATTGACAACTTCACCACAAGGCACTCAACCCCATTATATGTTTTTTTAATTCATTTAAATTTAATTATATTTTTAATATTAGTTATATTATTCGGCAAATCATTATAGACCTGTGCTTCTTCCACCAGTTTAGACAAGAGTACTATTGTCCCTGTCTTTCTTTCTTTCTTTTTTTCTTATTTATTTCCATACATGTATGTTTTAGGCACAATTTCGTACAAACAAAGATGTTCCACAAAGTTGCCGAACAAGATTTTCTGATAGTGAGACTCGGGAATGTGAGGATGATTGTGAACCCAGTGTTACAGGTACTTAGTGCTAATGTCATAGATATTAGAAGACCATGGTCAATAATATTATATACATATGTGTTATTTTTAGAAGAAGATCAACACCAAGGGCTGCTTTCACCGGGACATAATTGGCACAAATAATAGTTTAAAATGCATTTCATTAATAGACAAGAAATATTGTTGAAATAATTTAAAGAATTTAAATAAATGAGATAAAAATAATTTGTTTTTAATTGCTAACCAAACCCAAACAAATACTTTTAACACGTTCGTATTACTGACACAGCCATGACCCGTGTTGTCGATATATTATCTAAAGAGAAGTCGGAAATATTTAATTTATTTGTCTACGAGCATGTGATAGAATAACAATGTTTTTATTAAAAGAAATTAAAATAGGAGTTTTAGTTTTAATTTTAAGTGCTAAAACTTTTGGCAATGAATTGTGTGATCGCCGACCACTCGGTACCAAAGCTGAGCCTTTGCCACCTGATGATAGATTTCAATTAAAAGTAGAAGGAATTATAGACGATCGGTATATACCTACGGAAAGTTATAGAGGTACATATTGTTAACTTTAATGTAATTTTATACAATAATCAAAATACCATATTAGACAGAAATGTTATTTCGTCCAGTTACACTATTCTCGAGCGACGGCCAATCCACTTTCATGGCATTCACAATCTCAGCACAAGGAGATGTGATGGAAAATCCTAGAAATATCAGAAAACCTATTCCCTTAAAACCTGGTATTCTTCATCCTTCGCCTCATAACGATGATTCTAGATCGAGTCAAGTTTGTCTAAATACAGTGTTACAAAACAGCATAATGCCTAAAACCAAAGTTGAGGTACGTATGTGTTATATATTCTACATTTCTACATATTAATACTTCTTATTGTGCGATATATATTCTTAGTAAATACCTACAATTAAACTAGTTATAGCTATATTATATTCTGCACGAACTATGTCGGCTGCATAATTGGTTAAAACTATCTCAATCATTTGCAGATTTGTATTTATTTAACTTATTAGACTTCAAGCAACTTACTATTGTTTTTTATTTTATTATTTTAATTAGACGTTTCGAATGCTATACCTATATACATACATGATGTTTTACGTGTGAATTAAAATTTAATAATTTCTTATTGGAGTGCTGCTTTAATAGATATCTGAAGCCATTAATAAAAGACGAAGAATAATAATAACAATTTAAATCATATTTGTATTTATTGGCAGTCTCGAAAATACAAACTCAATGTCAAACTAAACTTATGACAGGTAATCTGGAAAGCTCCACCTAAAGACAACGGTTGTGTAACAATTTACGCATTAGTGGCAGTGAAATCGGATGTGTGGTACAACAAAGAAGGGCCTCTTATAAAGAAGATTTGCGAGGACAGAAGACAAAAAGAAGACATGCAACCTCCACTGAACATTGATTGTAAAGTATGCGAGGAAGCAAGATATATGGTAAGCCTTTACTTGTCAATATATTATGCCAATTACATAGGCTTTCATAACGTCATAGACTTTTAGACGTTCACTTACTCAAAATTAGTTAAAGCTCAATCTAACTGACATAATTAACTACAAAATTATAAAAACCTAAATAAATTGATACTTGAATAAACTGAAATGTTATTCGCGAATAAGTTTTAACTAAATTAAAAAAAAACACACATTTTAAAAGCTTCACTCTACCATGCAAAACTACGCTGGCTACAGAGTTTATAATAGTAAAAAAAAATATACACGAACATACGCTTTTTTTTTAATTTAATAATAATTATACCAATTGAGTGCATTATTTTATTTATTGCATGAACGATAGCGATTTTCAATTAATATATTTACAAAAGTAAATATAAGCGCCTTTTAATTTTCGTAGTTGACTTTGGAAGGAACCTGGACGTACAATACGCATTCGAATACATTTCCAGTTAATAAAGAGTTGGCTCATTTTAGTGATGTAATAGGAGTGTCACATAGCAACAATTATGAGTTATGGAAATTTAACAAGGAAGCCTCGCCAGGATTAAAAATGCTCGCAGAACAAGGAAATACCACACGATTAGAAATGGAAATACAGCAACAGGTTGAAAAATAGACAATGTTTATTATGTGACAAACTGGTTTTAAGCTTTTTAGATTTATCATATTATAAGGATTCATGTATAAGCTAAATGTATACTATTGACTATACAGTAAAGTCTATAGATTCAACTATACTTCTCTACTAATAGAGGAAAGATTTGTATTTTTGTATGTTTGTAACGAATTAGCTCAAAAACTACTGAACCGATTTCAAAAATTCTTTCACCATTTGAATGCTACATTATCGCTGATCAATATAGGCTATATTAATTACAGGAAAAAATAAAGATCCTTACTAAAATTACAATAATGTAACCCAAGGCTGCCAAAAATTGCCATTAAAGGTCTTTCATCGCTTTTTCTAAAATTCTAAATGTTTAAAAAATAACTGTCCACCCGTGCGAAGCCGGGACGGGCCGCTAGTAATTAATAAATCATTGAGTTATACTAGAGAGACAAGCCGCACGAAATTTGTGCAAAACCCAATATACGATTGATGGCGTGCGTGACTACTTCTATCAGTAAGGCATGAGGCAAAAATATGCCTACTAGATAATATATGTAGATATATTAAATAAAAGAATTATGTTTTTTTAGTAATTACAAATATCTTATATTTGTAAATATCGTATTATTTTCTTTCTAATGTCATCTCTAATATATTTGGCGCATTGAAATTTCTTTGTACCTAATTAAATTCACACTAAGTACTTTCGCATCTGCTAATATAATTGTGTATCTTTCTATAGTATGACATGAACAAGGCAGTAAAGATCCGAACAATTATAAAAGCAAAGGCACAACCAGACCCTAACATGCCAACTCATGCTATATTTCGAGTTAGTCGCAATTATCACAGAATATCCTTTGTTGCCGCAATTTTACCATCACCTGACTGGTTTCTTGGCATCGCTAATTTAGAACTTTGTGATGTCAATAGTAATAAATGGGCTACTGACATATTATTGAATCTTTACCCTTTGGACGCTGGAACTGATAGCGGACAGTATTTTGAGGTAACGTTTTTTAAATTAGTTAATTAAATTAAAATTTATCAATAAACAAATTGATTAAATTCAGGCATTACTTCAAACCCTATTAGACTTTATTCTTATGTATTTCAGTCCCCAAATGACGAATCGTCGCCAGCGCAACCAATAAGCAGTACAAAGTTTATTACCGAAAGAAGTGGTGTCGTAGCTAAAGTGAAGCCTTTTGCGAAAGTGAAAGTTGTATTAGTGCGTACATATGAACAATCAAATTGCTTTCATGAGGGTAATACATTAATTTCTATTTTAAAATATATTAAAATACTTAATTATATTTTATTTAAATTTTTTAGAAAATACATCGGAGGAGACTACTACAATTACCTATGAACCGGAAAGAGAAAGGTTTTTATATTTTATTTTACTATAAATCATTGTATATTTTTTTTATTGAATTAGTATTGTCTTAGAATATACGCTAATATATATATCATAATTCTAAATTATTTTATGGTTTAGCGGTTGTTTTAAAATATTTTATAAACTACAAAAACGAAGTAATATAAATTTTAATTATAGTGATAAAAATCTACAAGAAATTCCAGTTCCCACACCCGATGATAATACTATAGAATATATTGACTGTCCATTATCAGAATGGGAAGAGTGGCCGCCGTGTGCTGGGGATTGTGAGAACGGAAAAATTGTGGGTTTCCAAACTCGCGTCCGTTACCATTTAGTAAATGGTGAACCAGTTGATAAATACGTTGAAGATGTGAGTATTGATATAGGTACCTACTGTCTATCTATAAGAAAAATACACTTTCGCATTTAAAACATATCCATAGGAACAAAGTGTGAGGCAATATCGTGTAAAAAATGTACCCGCAAAATGTAGAGATAAATACGTAAACAGTGAAACGCGTGAATGTGAAGAAATTTGCAAAGTTGAAGATGAAACAAGTAAGATTTTATTCAAAAATGACTACCTCTTACTTTAAGGGTCTTCTTGTAAATATGATTATTTATTCCAGCGGAGTCACCAGATCAGCAATCCTTCCTGGGAAAATGGTTTAATACAAAATAAGAATAAATGTTATTAACAAGTTATCTAGTTTCCGTTTTCGGTTTCTAATTTATTTAAGAAACGTTTATGTAATACTGAAATAATGTATATCCGCTTTAAAATATAATTATATTCTAACGCAATTTCGAAAAAGAAAGTTCACGAGAGAGCTTTAAAGCCGAGTTTTATTGTTATCTCTATTGCACTAATCATTTCTTTTTATTTCGGTTATAGTGTAATATAAAGATCGTATCGTACGTACACAACACTATTAAAGTGAAAGTTATCAATCATCAGTCAAATATTAATAACAACACTATGAAATCAAACGTCAATTTGACATGCAATTGTAGTGGTGACTGTATTTTTCCAAAATACAAAATTGATATTTGAACATATTGAGCTATGTAAAGATTTCTTGAATTTACGAAGGGATACTTGGCTACTGAAAGCTATGTCGGTTTAGTAAAATGGTGAAATAAGCAAGACTATATTATTACTGAAATGTTACCGCGCGTGGGCGTTAGAACAAAATGTATCGAGCTATATTTATAATCTTCATCGCTTTCTTTTTGGTGCCAATACCTGCGATACACATAAAGGGTGGATTTTCAACCGATGACTTCTTCAAGTTTTTAGTGAAGTTTGGATTCCAGAAGACTGATATTCATTATCCGAGAGATACATATGGCTACATTTTTGGTAACATAACATCGAACGAGACTTTTACTCATCCTATAACTTTTGTTGTGTTGGATCGATCGCATTTTATTCATTATTATAATAATCGCCACATATTGAATAAAGAGACAGCATGTCAAGTTATGTTCCAAGATTTGAATGCTACGGCGTACCATCCTAAATGCAATCAGTTTGGGCAGGATCTGTTTCGTCGGATACCATGCCCTAAAGGCGGTTTGTGTATAGATGAAGACGCGGCATGGAATGTTATAAAGAAAAATCAGTTTACTTATGTTATTCAAAACAGTGGACAACCAAGGTAATTCTATTTTCTATAGGATAACAACCTTTAATTACAGTAACTACATATGAATTAATTATTGTTAGTGAACACTCCAAATGGTCATTGTTAAATACTTCTACTGTCTTTATTGAAATGAAATTGAAATAACTAATTATTAAAGTGTATTTATATTATCTTTATGCTGTATAAATAATAATATAAAGGAAAACTTGCAATAATAGACAAAGTATACTTTATTTAGGTATTAATACATCTAGATTTAATGTATATTCCACAATATGATTATCATTTATAACTGTTTCCTGTCTAACCTTGTTTATCTAATTAAAAACTCACAATGGCTTTTGTTCAATACAATATGATAATATAAAACCTATTATTTTTATAGGTTTTGGTATGTGTCCATGGTAGCATGTTATTTAGATGAAACAACATGTACTTGGCATCACTATAGAGGTGTGAAGAGACGGAACAATACAACCATTATGGATTATAGACCACAAACAATTGACTATGATTTTTGGCTGGTGAATGGGAGCCCTAACTTGTCATTGTACAATTCACTGTTGTACCAGTTCTCTTTTGATAGACAGAATACTTTGGAACTGTATTTAGTGTTCTGGTTGTGTTATATTATATTGTTACCAGTTCAAGTTTATGCTGTGAGGTAAATATATATTTCTTTTAATATGAAATAATTTATTAGCATAGGCGTTACATGCGTGCATTTGTTCACCAGTAAATGGCTTTGGAATGGCGTAATACTAAAAGAATAATAGTTGTCAATTTTAGCCAGTATAGAGAAAAAATATTTAAAAATTATGGACCACCAAAATTAAAATTAGATGAAATCTACAACACAACCACATCAGTTAGAAACCTAACAAATAGATAAATTTAATGAGGAATGTGAAATAAAAACTATGTATAATCAAAAATAATTTTTAAATCTCTACTGCTCAAGTCTTCCCTATTGAACTTGAGTGTGATAGTCTAGTGATGACTTGCAAATTTTGTGTAAATTTACAGAAGCCAAAAGCATCCAGTCACTCGATTATTCACATCGAGTTTGTTACTGGAGTTTGTTGCTCTGTGTTTCAATGTTGTCCATACTGTTAAGTTTGCTGCTGAAGGTGTTGGCTTCCCAGGGTTGGCTGTTGCTGGAGATGTGCTGGACATTATGAGTAGGGTAACTATATTTTGTTCAAGTTGTAAATGTATACTTATAATGTTCTAACACAGCGGTTCTCAAACTTTTTTGGCGAAGGAAAAAGCCTTAATATAATTATAAAAAACTGATTTATAGGTATTTATGAATACTCATATTGCAATGTAATATTATGTAATATTTAGTTGGAATATTTAGATGTAACCTTATAATTTCCCTTTAGTAGGTATTTTTTGCAGTATTTTAGCCCTAGGATTCTGCGGAACACCACTTTGAGAATGGCTGTTCTAACAAATTAATATAAACATACTTATTCTAATTAGAAATTATTTGTTTTGCCCGTTGAAATTCCAATTTATCACTGCACTACAGAGATAAACGAATTCATTTTAGTTTAAGCTACAAGTTCTTTATTAAGGGATTTTATATTCCCGCTTTATGTGTGAGTAGGATAGGTAATTCTTTTCACTCATGATCTCCAATTTAATTGATGTTTTCTTATTTGCAGACATTATTCATGCTCTTGCTTCTCCTGCTAGCTAAAGGGTGGGCAGTAACTCGTTTGGAATTGACATGGAAACCACTTGTGTTCAGTGTTTGGTTATGTTATGGAATAGTTCATATATTACTCTATATATGGAATACTGTGAGTTTTACCTAATTCATTCTTTCAATATATAACTGCAATAAATTTAAAAAAAAAAACATTTGAATCAATAGATTTTTTTGATTGTCTGATGCAATGTTTTGAATTTTTTTACTTCCATTAGTTTACATTGTAGTGGTATGGTGGTTGCATTTAAAACTGCAAACTGTCATGTCAGATTAAATAAAAATTATTCACATAATTAATATTTTTAATTACAGACCGAAGTAGACATAATAGAGGAAATTGATGAATATCAAACTTGGCCGGGTTGGCTGATACTGGCATTGCGTGTAGCCATAATGGCATGGTTCGTCTTAGAATTACGACACACAATGCTATATGAGCATAATTTAGCTAAATTGAACTTTTTGCTGCACTTTGGTGCATCCAGTTTAGTGTGGTTCGTTTATTTGCCTATCATTGCGTTGATAGCATTGCAGATAAGCTCACTTTGGAGATTTAAGTTTATTTTAGGTAAGTGTTTTTAAATTTAAAATGTCTTTGGGTTTTTGAGTATAATATTTCCATGATTGTTACAAGAATTCAACTGTAATTTTAAACTAAGAAAAAAAAGGGGGTCTACACTGATAGAATATTTCAGGTATAACATACTCAGCGGATTGCCTTGCATTCTGTGTAATGGCACATTTGTTGTGGCCAACGAGATCTGAACAGTATTTATTGTTAACACCATCTAATTATACAGGTACATATTATTATTTTAATTTTAAAGAATGGTTCACGGATTGTTTTATAAGTAAAAAATAACAATGTATGTATTTATCTATTATTATTTACAGCAGGTATAGAGGAGTTAGATGAATTCAGTGAAGCACCGCATGTCGTTCATGCTGATAATGTTGCGTTGACAGCTGACGATGAAGAAGTTTTATTTTCCCGTGCAAATGTACAGAATGGCAGCGTTGCATACTCATAGCAATGTGCAATGGCCAACAGAATACAAGGTTGCACAAAATACACTTGTTTTAGGCTTTATTAGTGCTTTACAAGTTGAAAAGGAAAGACATCAAATGTGTTTGAAAGAAAGAGTTTATCGCCTTGCTCAGATCCACGTAAACTAATATTTTACTGCTCAATATATGAATCTGATAAATGTGAGAATAATATTTTTATAGCGACCATTTCAGAGACTGAGTATATAGGAAATAGGATACAAGCGATTATGCAATAGTTGAACGCTAGCAACGTTTGAAAAAGCTAGAGAAATAATAGTTTGAGTTTTAAATCATTAACTTTACATCTGTACCTTCAGTGAAAAGGAGAAAGTGTTCCTTTATTCACTTGCTTATGTTATTATAATATACCTCTAAATCACAAATTTTTCTATTTTCTCTAAGAGCAAAAGTATTTCTTGATCTTTTTCTAAAGTAACACATTAGAAAAGGATAGCTATATCACAAGCTAAAATTAGTTTTAAATTTATTCGCAATAATCATTCATTAAAATTTATATTTATGTGTATTTGTGTGACGTTTTATAATTAATGTTTTTCAGTGTACGAAACCATAATTTCAGATGCTATACTATACCTAGGCATATTATAAATTACTATTTTTTATTTTAAACAGGGTATTTAAATGTTTGTTTTATTTTATTACTAGCAATATCAAAGGCTGGATTTAATACAAAAAAAAAGTAATATACAAGTAATTAAATTGTACTTAATTTCTAGAGCATTTTATCTCATTACGTGTTATTTTTGTCATAGTTCTTGAAGCCTGCAATTTATTGCCTTCCATTAAACGAAATGTCAATTGTGCGTGCATTCGAATGTGTGTTCGAATACTACTTTTGTTATTTATTCACGTTCTATTCGAATAAATAATGTGATTTTTATATATGTTATTAAGTCTGTGGACTTGGAAGTCATAGATAAATTGAATAAGGGTGTTGTGTATGTGCCAATAAAGAATACGTTTTAAGATTGTTGATTGTTAGGGGGTTGATGTGGAAAAATAGTAATCAATTATATAATCGAAAACTGAAATGTTAAAATATAGGTAAAATAGCATATCTCTAAATTAACATACTTTTTATGAACAATTTCTTTCTATCAAATTCGTAGTTTTATGAGCTTCAATAACCGCCTAAAATTTTTGTAATGTCTATATTTCCGCAACAAGGACCCCCTGTGTGCGATTCAGGGAAATGAAAACTTTATGTAACTAATTACTGTTAGTTATAAAACACACAAATAAATAAATTAAATATATATGGCTTATCGTCGTGTTTATTTTAATTAGGCGTTTCGAATTGTTTACAATGTTTAGTGCGGTTTTAATTGAGCTATGAATTTATGCAACAATAATTGCCAAAATTTATACTAGTGATGTGTGTATGTACTAAAGCGCAAATTAACGAATACGCTTCGCTTTATTATTTGTCGACTACATTCAATAGTAAGAACGTCATTCTTTTGTTTCCCAAATGTTTCTAGTACAATTAAATTTAACTCAAAATTAAGTCGTAAGTTGTTATTGTTATAGTGTTTTATATAGATTTGTGACGCTTTTTGTCGATTTTAGAACGATATAGAATAGGAGGCAGTGTGAAATATTACATTTCCTTGACTATGAGATCAATGATTAGTTATTGTAATCCCTAAGGCATAGTGGAAATGCAAAAATATGTTACAAGAATCTTTCTAATTGCATTCTAACGAAACATTTTTGTGAATTTATAACCAAGACCGCAACGTTTGGAGTATAAATACTAAAAATATACAAATTCGTATTGGATTGTGTGCCAGTCTGATAAGTTCGGTTGAGTAGTCATAAAACAAAAGAAATGATATCATAGACAAGGAATGATCACAATTCCTGCCTCAAAGAGCAGTGTGTCAATCGCTCGAAGCTTAACGAACCAACAATTAACTGTTAATGCAATAGTTAGTAAATTCTAAAAGTAAACATAAGTAAATTTAAATGAATGAGAACAGATACTTATGAAGAAACGACTTTTGTACTTTTACATGATAACGAGTGAATTAATTCCTATTTCAATTATATTAGAATTAAGTAAATTAAATATATATAGATTAAAGAGGAAATATTAACTGGGGAAAACAATTGGAAATTTATATTCGCTAAGAAATATATTTTAAAAATATTTGTGGAAAAATAAAGCGTGATAGCGATCGTAGGCGAGTGACCGTTGTCGCTGTTAAAACCTGTTTTCATTCCAGTTTATATTTTTTTCTTTTTTTATAAGGTAAAAATATAAACCGATCTCAATTGAAACTATGAAATTCATTTAAGATCATTCCAACTTTCTTATTTAACTCGTAAAAATTGTATTTATATTAAATTTTAATTAGTAAGTTTTGTTGTGTGATAAACCTTGTCGAATTGTTTAATTTGAATATCTGATGAAATTATGTACCTATATATTTAAGTATTTTAAATTTTTAGTCGCGTTATATCGAAAAATTAATTGTAAATAAAATTTTCTTATTGTTTCCCTAATTTGTGTTTCATTCGGTTTTGTAAATTTTACCTATTCGAGTAAAGTTCGCGCTTGAGTGAGTTTGTCCTGCCTACATGCAATATTAAGAACATTCAAAAATTATATCGTTTTTTCTCCTAACAAGTCGGCCCCACTGAAATCGGATTTTTTTAGAAATTCCTTCAGAAACAATGATCTAGATTTCATAGTCAAAGAAAACCGCATTAAGATATTTATTTATTTTGTGCCAAACGGTTTTAAATTTTTTTAGGATATTCGCGAACATTATTTTAGACTGCGGTTTACTATCGTGTTTACTCTTTATTATTTTAATCCGACGTTTTAAAGCTTTAGTTTACGGTCTCGCCACGGTCACAATGGTTGTAAAACTAAAACGTCAGATTAAAATAAAAATTGAACGCGATATTAAGCCGCAATTAACTAATCATCTCATGTTTTTATTACAAAAAACTGCATTCTTGATGCTTGGGGGTAATTAGCAAGTAAAATTGCAAAATAAAACAGCGGTATTGCGCCAACAACAATAATTTATATTTAATCACACTTAAAACAGAAGGATTGGAAGCTAGACTAGTGAATACACCAAAAAATAACAGCCTTAAAAAGTGATTAACAATTAAAACTTAATAAATAACATGGTCACAGGAAATTTGACGACTACTTAAGAAAATAACGATCACAGTAGAGATAGATACCTACACGATGAATATAATTATTGAATCATTAACATATGACATGATTAAAAATAAATGTTAACTATTTTAGCTACCTTATCATGTAAACAAACATTCATAGGAACATTACGACGAAATAAATATTTCAGACTAAAAGAAACACATTAACACACAGTAAAAAAATATACAACTATTTATATATGGAATTATAGAAACTGTCTCGGAAGGCGGTGGTGATATTGTGTTTGCTTTAGAATCGATTTTAGTATTTCGTATTTGTTCACATATTAAGGCAACTAACAAAAAATAGAGTATAAATTAATGATTAGCTAACGTTTTATGTCAAGTTCACTGATATTTAAAAGGAGTTAAACGGCACATGTCTTCTGAACAAGTGTGTGATGTGATAAAAATAAATTTTATAGTTCAAGTATACTGACGATCAAAATACATTAAAGCGCTATTTTTTATATGATGCAATGAGGCGATCCTTTCCTCAGATGATTAAACGCTTCAACGGTATTAGCGTTAAAAATAGGGTTGGCTAGTTTTAGACAATTACTAAGGTTATGTAAAACAAAGTCCCTACTGGTGAGCATCCTACACGTAGTTTTTTTTAGAAATAGCACAAAATTAATATTCACGAATAACATCGAATGAAAATGTTAATTAGCCAATCATTAATTAAACTTAATTTTAAGAAGAATAATGTAAGAGATCTACTACAAACACGATTCTAATATTTCTAAATACATAGTATCTATGTACACGATCCCATTAGTAAAATACTAAACAGTTTGAGCAGTTAAGGAACAAAGCTAGACTGCAATGGTGAGGCGTTCCCACAAGCCGAAATCAAGCGGATTGCTTTATTCTTTCTCTGTTCAGTCTAAATTTTGTACCTCAACTCTCTTAGCATAGAAAGAATAATAGGTACTACGTCATAAATTTCTAAGGAAAAGGCGGTCAAGAAATAGCCTACTTATATATATAAAGGTTATTTACTATGTGTTATATTCCCGACTGTTGCCCGTATATATTACGCATTATTACTTAAAGAGTTACGTTAATAGATACTATTATAAATGTAACCAGTGGGCTTATCACAAATTTAGTCTGGCTGTCGAATCGAACTGTCGACTAACGAGCACCAGCAATCTATCAAATGAACGAAAGATAAGAGACGTTCGAAAATTAACAAAAAGTATCTAAAATATTGTAGTTCCAAAACCGCACGCGGTGGCGCTGCTCAAATTTCCATACAAATCGCTTGAAGCGAACTCGGTTCGAAAGCCAGACTAAAATTCGTGGTAAGCCCACAGAAGAAAAAAAGTTTGAAGCTTATCTATGATGAAAAGCGGCAACATCACCGATGTCTAAAGACAACAATTAGCCGGCTAATAAGGCGAGTATCTAAGTAGCTCTCAATACAGAATAAAAATTACATATCTCGCTTACATAACATTAAATAATTTAAAAGACAAAAAATGAATATGCAAGTCTTAATTCAAGTGTCAATATTTGAAAAAAAATACAATATAAATATATAATGTTGAAGCGTCAAGTTGCTACTAGCAAAGTACGTGTAGGTACAATAGCAACTGACCCACATATGGAATACGCGCAACGTCCACTGGTTGATCTTGGCCGGAAAAGGTAGAATGGCAAAATTATGCGGAGCAAAATATAAAATACTCACGCAACAGTCGAGAATTAGGTACTTAAAGAAATAATATTACACTTTAAGCATACTGTGTATTTTTATGATTTTATCTTAATTACAATGAGATTCTTAATTGAGAAAATAATAATATACGTAAAATAGAGAGATAAATGTTAAATGTATAAAAATACTAATTTTCAAAGTCAGAATGAACCAAAATGGTCACGGAAGTTATTTAAATAGATAATATAAAATAATTATTATAAATCACAAAGTTGAAAGTGTTTTCCAACTTTACAGATTTCCTAATACATGTGTTTTCTTGTATGACCTAATTATGTAAGTGATATTTAAGCTGAAGTAAGGCAATAAAATATATATTAAAATCTACCATTATAATTGAGACTAAACCTAAGCTATGCTCAGGAATGACAATTATTAAATACACCCAAAAATATTTTTAAAATACACCATAAAAATATTGAACATCTTCAAAGCGTGGTAAACGTCCGAAAGAGCGGACATTAATGTTTACTCCGTTAGTGTATTTACTAACTTTGTGTGCGTACTAAATTTAGTACGAGATGGCCTCGCCCGAAGCCAGACAAGAGTCGGCCTTATGTGCACTACAGCGTAAAACAACGCACCCTTACGCCAACAAAGGATGATTTGAACCCCAACTAAATTGAATACAATAATCTTAAAATACCGTAGTTGTAGATAGATATAAACAACCTACTAATACAATGTCAAAAATATATATTAATAATAAATCATTATTCTTAGAACTGCTCGATTAAACTCAACAACTTAAGAATATATTTTTTCACAGTAGATTATTTCCATCGATCCATTTTGCTCTCGCTTGCGTCTACTACTAACGTCAGAGAGCCAATACAATAGGTTTAATATAGAACTTAGATCTGATAACATGAAACTAGGTGACTCTTCATTTTGTTCACACAAGAGTGACCATCACGTCACATAGGGAATGTATTTTATATAAATAAATAATAACAACTCGGATTGATACCGTCTAAAATATGATTAAGAAATTAATAAACAATTAAAACGATTCCGATCTAATCTCAAACATTTGACTGCCAGACATATTTTATAAATCGTTATCGGTTAGCACAATATTTTTTATCTGTAAGATAGCAAATGTATTTCTCGTCAACTTTGATTATCACTTGAAATTCTGACCTTTAATATTTTCCCTCCATAAATTTGTTTTTTTTTTTCACAGATTTCACTTTAATTTCACGAATCCTCTAATACTCTACTATTTATATTCCTCATTATAATTTTTGAAGAGGAATATCAAATAAACATGAATACATTATAGAAGGCTTGTCATAGTCGATTTTTGTTTTCATTCATAACGAAATTTAATTTAATTATCAAGTTTATTATATTGTAAAAAATTTATTTGCGCTGAACTTCAATGGCTATATCTATTAAAAATATTAGCCTTCATATACACCTAATTAATTTTAGCACGTATGTGGCACACGCGTCATGAAGAACAGCCATTATCACATGTATCGTAATGACGATATAGAACATTAAAACATACGGATATTTGCGGGTATCACGCCTTAAATATAATATAACAAGACGTGTTGAAAATAGAACAACGAAATATTTCAACAAACATTATTATGCTATTTTGCGACTAGATAATTTAAAATAGACACGTTACAACTTTATAGTCAACAAGAGATACAATCTTCTACATAATATTATTGCAAGAACGATATACACATTTAAATTTAAATGTAGAGTAACAACACTAATTTATAACATAAATTAGCATAACAATTTAATGTATGACACGATTATTGCAGACACAAGACATAAACACTACGTATTCCATATTCCAGATAATGAACCATTTTTTACAATCATATTAAAGTAGTACAAAAAGTCAACGTTTACAACGACTCACGTTTGAAACTGGTGCAAGCAGACGACGTGGAACAAGAAGTCGAGCGTTTCCCCTCGCCGATCGCACCGCGCCTGGTTGTCGGAGATCAGCCAAATGCAAGGCATATCCATCATTTAAAGTCGTCGCCAAATTAGAATACTTCTTACTTATACGTCCAATCGCATAAATTTGTCTCGGTGCGAGCCCGCAATTATGATACACGCTTATATCTTTGCCAGAACCGTAAGCAGCGTACAATACCACTCCATGTTCAGTTATCAAGCTATTAAGATGCGCCGCCTTGTGGCCTAGTGGGTCTGTAGAAAATCCGTCGGAAAAGAACACCAACCCATGTGGAAAATTATGCTCGGCCAACCAAGACACTACTTTTCTTTGTTGTAAATCTGGTCTTCCAGTTATGTAAATAATTAAATATCCCAAATCTTGCCAAAAACGTACAACGTCTACGGCGCCGGCTCTCACTTTTGGATCGCGGCCAGTAACTGAAACGCTGGCTGTAAACGACCCATCAATACTGAAGACAACACACTCCGTTTGCGGCGGTACAACTGCCAAGTGGAAGTTACAACTGGTGTGATCGCCTCTCACTACAAGTCGTACAGGATAAATGCCACAGCTTACGCTTTGTTTATCTGACAATGTATAGGTAATTCTTCCCGTCTTGTCAGTAACGACAGTGGCCAACAGTGTCCATTCTCCAGCAGGTGGATCCTTAATCATATGAATGTCGACCTTCTCTCCTGTTAGGGTTATCATATCCAATGGCCCATACATGAATCTTGCTGTGAAAGTTTGTGGACAACCTTCTTTAACAATGACGTCATTGGCTCTATGGTTGGCGGCCACGTTTTTGAGCTTTACAGACGTTCGTTTCTTAATCCACTTCTCTCTTTCCTGTCCAGGTTTAAACATCTGACACTCCTTATCATCAGAATGCCCATATAAAGCAAGATCGAAATGACCAACTTGTCTCAAAATAAATGCAATCACATCATAGCTTTCCCAATAACTTGCATGAAATAAATGTGGTAAAGCATTAGTTGGAAAATTAGTTAAACCTTCTGGACAATATAATGCATAGTCTAAACGTTTGGAACCCCACCACTTTTGTTGTAGAGCATTCATGGTCATTAAAGGTATGTTATCAACCAAACCGCTGACAGTGCTCTGAACTGAAGCTTCAGACAGCCTCCTAAGAACTGGTGTTGGAGGCATTTGTAAATGATCACCAAACAGCTGTGGGTGACTTTGGATCAATTCCATTAAATGATATGGTTGGCCATTACCTAATGGGTACTTAGCATATCTCGCTACATTAATTGGCGGTAAATTTGTAAATCTTGCAGATAGCAAAGGTTCCAGACGTGATGCAACAGGATCAGTAGAATGGAATAAGTTAAAAACTTGTTGCACAGGCGGTTTAATAATATCTCGCGATTTGTCGTCAGATATTTTTCTCGAAGCCAATATTAACGATAGAGGACTTCCAAAAGTGAAAAAATCTGAGGTTTCAAATTCAAGCTTTACTTGATTATCGCTCGTTGAAGATGAACGACGCCTCGGTATGGGCGCTTGCAAATGTTGTTTATTCAAGTAATGCTCATTAGCATCATTTGGTATGGTAATCTCTGTATCAAGAATACTGTTTTCACTGTCATGCCTAGACTGATACTGCAGTGTTCTACAGAGAGCATCATATGCCAACACAGACCCCATGCTATCACCAACAATACATACTTGACCATTAAAACCTTTTCCATCTTCAGATTTCATAAAATCATTATAAACTGCATTAGCAGCATTAATCGTTCTAGTTACAGACTCAGCATAATCAGGTGATGATGAAGCAATCAATGGAATAGCACCAATTGGAATAAGGTCATTAGTAAGTGGAGGCGATTCGACGGTGGATGACGAACAATCAAAGCTGTATGGACTCAATGTAGATAAGACACCAAGTGCATCTGTACAAACTGATGGGCATGACACCAACTTAATAGCTATGTGACCCACTAAGGTAGGGTAATGTTGACGCATAACAGATTCAAAAGCTCCTTTAAAAGTAGTGACATCCGATTTCTTGGCTGTCATTTCAACATTAGCATCAAGGACACTACCAGCATGAAACACTAACAACAACACTGTGGTAGGACAGGAACTATGTACGGGTGTGTCTGGACAGGCGTCAATACTAGGGTGACTAGTTAATGCCGCCATTCTACGTGACCCTCTTTCTGATGTAACTCTTTTTAAGAAAGTAGGATTAAAAATACTGTCTTCATTATAATCAACTTGTGTTGGAGAAATATCTATATCAGCTTCATCTAGTGAACACAATGAAGACCATTTATTGAAGCTTGATTCACAATCATAATATTCATCTTCAGATCCAGTTTCAGTTTCAGATTCCCTCACCAGAGTTTCCATTCTCCAATTTGCTGCTTGAGCTTGTAAGCTTTTTATAGAACCAGATGAAGACGAACGCATTCCCGATTTTGAGTGAGAGCTTCTATGTTCTGATGGTGGAGATGCTTCTGGTGATAAATGTTTCTGTAGCCTTACTTCTGCTGCAGTCTTTTTAATAGTGGGAGGGGTTACCACATCTTCATTTTTCTCGAGACTACTCATTGTGGCTGTGAATGATTTAGAAGTATCATCACAAATGTCAAGAGTATCGTCACAGACATCTCCACACATTTTCTTCTGTAGTGCGAGTTGAGTTTGTTTCTCAATTTCTCTTATATCATCCATGGTCAAGCCATACCATTCATCTTGCCATGCCCATGCCTGTCGATGTGCACGAAGCATCGTTTTTCGAAGAGCAACATCATGAATGAATTTTTCCAACTTAGTTTGCATACCCCAATATCTAAACTCAACTTTGCAGAGTTTGTAAGCACACATAAGAGACTTACCACTTGGAAGAGGTTGCTGTTTACCTTGAACTTCCTCCCAATAATCATCTAACCATGTGTCAGCAAGAGGACCTCTATTACATTTTTGTGAAATGAACAGCTTGGGATCCTCCTCCTTTACATAATCAGCACCATAAAGCTGATCCTTCACAACATCAATAAGATCTATGGTTCTATTTTTCAAATCACTTCCTGACAAATTGAATACATTTTCTTGATGACCATTGTCAGCAAAATAATAAGTCTCAATTTCCAATGAGAATTTTTCCACAAATGGGCATGTATATCTCGTTTTTGTATATGGATAAGCATTCCATGCTTCTTCAGAGACAGTTAAGGCAGACTTAGGTAATAGACTTTTGAACCAGCCAGGTAAATGACTGCCAACATGGTAAATTTTTTGAGTATACTGACCTTTACCACCAGGTCCATCTTCATAAGGCTCGTTAATCAATATCTCAACACCGCTACCCTCACCAGAGCTCTCTTCTCTGCTCTTTTTAGCTATCATATATAGTTGAGCTATACGATACTCCTCCACAGTTAGTGGAAGAGGTATTCTGTATTCTTTAATCAACATTATGTTCAAAAGGTTTAGACAGACGAAAAATTCATTTAAACAGTATATCTGGAACAAAGAAGTGCATTATTCACTTCATACTTGCATTATTTTAAAAGACAAACTATAACGTAACAACGTTACATTTCATAATTAAAGTTTATTATTATGTGTGCGTGTATTAGTATGTGTTATAAACACATATCGAACCGAATATATATCTTGAAAAAGCTATTTTGTTCCATAGAAATAACTTATTACCTAAGTAACAATATCTTTTTAAACACAAAAGATAAATATATTGTCATAATTTTATTACTCTAAAAATATCATCAATTACAAACCTGTACATACTCCTTAAACACTTATAACCACATTTTGTTAACTCCATTATAAAATAAAAATAAATAAAACATTTAAACTTCTACCCCGAACACAACAATGCCAGCAGTCGTGAACTTTGACATTTCGCTCGGCGACTTCAGAGCTGTAATGGCATAACCACCACTCTGCGCGATTTAAAAATCGATGATGTTGACTGATCTCGTACTTAAAATGTTGCTATAAACATAATACTTACGTTAATCATGAGAAAATATAAAATGTTAAAAACAATAAAATAACTGAAGATTTACTAATTAATGTAAGGTGAAAAATCAATTAAAAATAATTAATATATTTAGGATAATATAATTTTAATATATATTTGACTAATTGTAATTGTACAAATTATGCAGTTTTAAAAAGAGAATTTGTAGGTTATGCCGAGGGCTTATTTAAAATGTTCTTACTGTTCTTAATTTGATCACTTTATAACCCGTGGTTAGATTTGTGTTGTTCATATATTATTCAATAAATTAGATTCTTTAATCTTTTTTAAAATGAATCCAGAAGAACATTTAAAAGATTGTTGCTTCTTGCCGTTAAATTTATTAGTACGTGTTAATTATGTATTAAATTTAAAATACGTTTAATATGTTTATACAAACTTTCAATTTAAGGAGGATATCGTGTCCGGTAATATACAGAAGCACAAATCATCAATTGTATGCCAAAAGAGTCTTCTCACTCTTCAAAGCAGTATACCAGACAGAGATAACCAAGAATTACATTGGAGAAACGAATTTTATGGTGCAGTACGCAGAGCTGTGTGCTCGCATGATTGGGTTAAACTACAAACATTCTTAGCTGAATACCCACCAAATTCTAAATCAGGACATTTCTCTCATGTATTCATGCTTGATGCGTATTTAAGGGTAATTATTAGAATAACATTATAATCATATTTGCACAAGCTTGAGCCAATTCAGTACTTATAATATTTAACAACTGCAGTTATCATAGGAGTATTTCAGTTCGGGATAAAACCATTCTAATTAGTTATCAATTGCACCTATGATTTGTCTAAGACCAAGGGTACTAATTAGTTTTCCTCTATGTTCATTAAGATCGATAATTTTGTTTCAGGCGTTATTATTTTTATTAATGTACCATCCTACTGCAAAGGCACAAAATACGTTACATCAATTCATGCATATGGTACTAGGGTTGCGAAGTGAAGAGGAAAAGAAAGCATTCACAAAGCTTCTTCTCACTTTACCAGACAAGTGTGTTACAAGGTGTCATGTTAGTAAGATGTAATACAAAGATTTATCAATTAATAAAACAATCTTGTTTTATTAAAAATATATTTAAAACCAACAATAACAAGCCGTAAATGCAAAAATATATGCCCTTTGAATAAAAAAATCCCTTAATCTAAACAATATTTTATTATTAATTAACTTTAAATATAGATGATTATAAAAATACTGATTATATATTATTTTATTCTTAACAATTAGGATTAATTATATAAATTCAAAAAAGCTCTAGGGTTAGCCAGCACACATAATCATTGAAGAGTTGACAGCTAACCTGGTGTAACTATACGCTAACCACCAGTGTCACGACTTACAGCTGTCTTCCTACACACTGAATAAAAAGTTGTACCTATGAGTAAAAATAATATAAATCCCTGTAAGCAATTATTTTCTCTCCAATACTGTTATAAAAATAATAAAAGCAGTCAGACATGAGTCTTATTTAATAAGCATAAATACAGATTGAACTTCTATGAACTTAGTACTTTAGTAATATCAATAAATGATTTATGTAATGCTTCAATAAATTGTTTGCTATCATTATGTGGTTTATAACTTGTCACTGCTGCACCCAATTTATCTGCAAATGCTGAATATCTAAAACAAAACAAAAAACAGTAAAATTATGAATAGGTTTTTGAAACACATGATTTAAAAAAAACAATATACATACCCTATTCCAAATCCTTCCTTGATAACAGGTCCGAACCCTCCCGCCATTACACTTGGAGATGACAGTGTACTTGTGCTTAAGATTGATTTATTTAAATAGTTATATTCATGTGAGTGATATAAAGCTGGCACAGGCAAATTGTTTTCTTCTGCAATTTTCTTCAGAGCAAACATGTGTCTATCAAAACCTTGTCCCATGGCTGCTTCTTTGATCAGTTGACTATGATTGGTCGAACATTCTTGCATTATTGCTCTTAATTCTTCCTTTGAGGCAGTA
This sequence comes from Tineola bisselliella, assembly GCA_028551675.1. Classification (NCBI taxonomy): domain Eukaryota; kingdom Metazoa; phylum Arthropoda; class Insecta; order Lepidoptera; family Tineidae; genus Tineola; species Tineola bisselliella. Next base: position 108,152 of record JAPWLS010000216.1, on the reverse strand, counting down.
TTTGAGTGGAGTTTGTCACAAAATGACTGAAAACAAAGATTGCTGGCGATATAGTAGATATTGCCTGCCTTTGAGATTTGCATGTAAAAGCAGTTGTCTCCACTCAGAAACCACACTCCAAGTTTACGTCAGGCAGGATGGAGTCATATGGCAGGCTAATATTTAAGTTATTTGATATTTTTTACCTTAGAGAAATCAGTGCAGGGCCTCATTGTCTCTGTTCTACCATGTTTGAAGGCACTAGTGCTGCATGATTCGTATGTGCCTACGTAATTGCCGCTTAGTAAATGATGTGCTGCCTGAAAGAAATGTTTATTATATATACACTTTATTAACTGTTTTACTTTTTTTAGAAGAGTAATAAATTATATTGTATTATTTATTTATTAATTATATTGATTCAGTACATATATCATTATAACATTATGTTGTTGCTATTTTTTGCAGTATATTTGCCTAAAAAATGAGAAATTTTGTAGTTTGACTACAAAATGATCGAGCTGAAACAAATTCTTAGTTCTTAGGTTATAGAGTGTTTTATAGCTGCATATAAATGACCTTGCATAGTAATCCCTTTACTAAATGTAAAAAAATAATGACTAATATTTAACATCATTGAAAAAAGACATCAAAAAATATGGAAAATGAATTTTACCTGAAATCCAAGCTGCATAATACAATCAGGACTAACTTTAAACTTTTTGCACGCTTCCTTCGTCAGCCCCTCATAAAGTATATAATCAATACTTAATGTATCACACCATTGCTTGTAGTCATTTGTTGCATCAACTATGAATTGTTTAGATTTATCATCTAGTTTAAATTCTGGAATTTTGGTGTGAAAACAAACCTTTTTTAGATAAAAATCTATCATATTTTATTGTGACACACTCGGTATCTCATCTCTGTTTGTTTATTTTGGTCCAAATTTAGCACCGATTGTAATTATAATATAATGTAATAATAGTACAAACTCATATAAAAAATTATTAAATTAGTTACTCAAATATTTACCTAATTTTCGAACAGTAATTTGTGAATTCTCAGCAGGTCTAGTATCAGGATGAACGAAAGGTTTATTAATTGTCTCAGCATATATATCTTGGAAGAATCTCAACACGGCAACACCATCACCCCAGGAATGTTCAAAATTAACACCGGCAACACCATCTTTCGTAACTATTAAACTGAACGATTTGTCGAACCATCTGTAAATTAATAAATTAAAATCATGAGTTATTTCGTACTAAACAAAAAAGCCCACTGTATGAGTGTTAACACAAGAACTGTTTTATATTTTTATGAGACTTCAGTCTGTCTGATTAAAATAATTAGAATAAAGACAGTAGAAAGCTGTATAATTAATTTAAATTTATTATTCCAAATTCAAATTATTTATTTATTCCCTTGTACATTTACATTAATTGTAAAAAGTATATAAACTGGAACAAACCTATTTAGCCCATCACTATGTAAATAATGACTCAAAACTTTATGCTTGTTATCCCCAATAACTTCATCATCTAGAATTAAATTAAAAATTGCAGTATCAATTTTATTTAACACTTCAGAATTTCCTGTACTTTCCAAATGAGCTCTTTGTTCTGCCCATTTATCTCTGTTTTGTGTTGTTAAAATTCCAACTGAATAGTCAGTTTGAGGTTGATTATCATTTAATATTTTTTCTAGATGAGCTAAGATTTCCATTGGTGATAGAAGGTTACCTGAAACACATAATTTCTTTGTGCAATCACTCTCTTAACATTTTAAATGGTGATAATAAAAGCTATTAATTAACTATGAAAAATATTTAGTTGTTGTTATCCATAAATAAATAACCTATTATTCGGAACATAATTTTAACTTGATATACGTATGAATAATGAATGAAAAGGAGAATTTGTGATTTGTTTTCCCTGCCCATCCCTATATGACATAAATGAACTAATCCCTACTAATATTATAAATGTGAGTTTGTTTGTTACGTTTTCACGCAACAACTACTTACTGATCATCATGAAAATTTGTACACATATTTTTGGAGGTACTAGAAGTAACATATGATACTTTTTATTAAAAAAAAGTTTATTTTTCACTATAGTTTCCAACTGACTATAGTTTCAGCTGTTTGAAATCATATTGATTCATTTCTATTGAAGTGATCTCTGATACTTATTTAATGACTTAAATGCGAGCGAAGCCACGGGTAAAAGCTAGTAATACAATAAAAACAAAAATTGGGATCTCTAAAGGATAACCAATTTAAAAATAATAACCAAAATAGATATGGTATTAAGATAAGAATGGAATACTGACTAAAGTCCACTAGAGACAGGTAAGATTAACTCCACACACTGTATGAGTTAACCATACTAGTTACTACAAACTGGAATATGTTTCTAGTAATTTTTTAGTATCATGGATGAAGGACTCATCAACTCATTGTCAAAGAGATTGACAAGTTACCTTCATTAATCAGAAAAACGTAGTTGTTATTAAATTACAAAAATAGATGTTCAAAACTTACCAACAGAATCTAGTACGTCAAAAGCATAGAAATTTCCTCTTCTCTGTACAACCACATGTTTGCTTTTTGTGTCTCTATAAATTTTATCTTTGCTCTTCTGGGGTATTCTTGTAGCTCCAAACAAACCAATAAACTGACTCATGTCTAATGGAAATGCTTTGAATAGATAGGCGCCATACCTGAAATTTATTTTGATTTAAAATCTCAGATGTTTACTTTCCGAAAAGATAGAATGTGGCCTGTTAAAACGAGTGTTACAAATTGTACATATACACAATTTACATAAATCATATAATTAAAAACACTTGAGAGAATTTAGAATATAAATGAAATAAAACCCACCAAGATATAGCTTCTGGTAATAAACCAGTTACGGTTCTAAAAATTTGTGTGTTGCTCTTCTTTGGGTTTAAATGGTAAACCTCAGGTTCCAGAATTTGTTCCCGTAATGATAACATAAACCTCGCAGCACTAACTAGTAAATTCGTTGATCTAATAACTTGATTATTATACTCTGTTTTAGTATCATTTTGAAATACTATTAACGGATTGTAGTTTATTGGCAAGGGTGCTCTGTCTCTTAAATATAAATCAAACCAATATTCGGATATATAACTTGTGTGCTTATTAACCTTATCTTTCGTAATTAGTTTCTCATGTAACACTTTCCCTTCATTTGTCACAAAACTGTTTACGTTTTTCTGCGCTGATGCGAATTCACTATCTGATAAAATCGGTCTTAATGATTTTAAAAATCTTTCGCCAGTTTTTTCGATTTCTGGAACTGGTAAACGAGGTAACGATTTCTGGAAATGCAGTGTTGGAACTTTGCTTCGTTGTAAATATTGGTATTGAACATCTCTTACTTTTGTATGTTTGTTAGCACTTCGAAAAGTTGGACGGATGAACTTTTTTAAAGTTGAACTATTACTAGTAATTACACTTAAATTGAACATTTTAAAAATTTCACTTATAAAATTATATATAAAGCTTTAAAAATTAAATAAAAACTAACGGGAGATGGAGCACCGTTTACCATTTGTCACTCGACAATCGTATGTTTTTAAATTTATTTGGACAATACAACGTAGTTATGCCAATTTCGAATGAATAAATTTTTATAATAAAAACTCGAATGGTTAATTTTTACATATCCTCGAAATTTAAACTTTTTAATTTAAGATAAATGTGATACACATATGATTTTTGTTTTATAATTTTAAGTAAAATCCTTAATTAATCTTAGATAACAACTTGTGATTTTTACACAGCTGTTTGTGACGGTTTGATTTATGGATATTCCTCGTTTAATTGCAAGTTCGTAACACTTAATGTCGCGTTTATTCATTAATACAAAAAGCAAGTGAAAAATGGCAAAACTCCTAGTTAAACCTCTTATATTGGTAATTATAAGGTAATATAGAAACAAAGGATTCACTATTATGCATAAATAGTTATTTACCGATTCAGTTTTGTTTTATTTAGCTTCGTACACGAAGGCTCGAGTTGGTTGGGCGATAAAAATCAAGATAATTATTTTGATTTTATAATTTTTACGCAACATTGGCCTAATACAGTTTGCAAAGAATGGAAACAAGCAAACAAAGATCACAGGTGCAATTTGCCTTCGTCACTCGAGTGGACGATTCATGGAATATGGCCAACGAAGAATGAAACTCTTGGACCCGCATTCTGTAACAATAGTTGGCATTTTGATCCAGCTAAAATCAGGCCAATTGAAAGCGAATTGTCGGACTTGTGGATTGATGTCGAGGATGGTATGTACTTTTACAACATCTCACATTAATCATAATTGTAAAAATATTAACGTAGGAAACGAAAAAATAATTAAAGACGTGTAGATTGCGGATATTCTTTTATTTATGATAGTAAAGATAAATAATTTGTCATTACAGCAACTACACAATACTCTCTTTGGGTACACGAGTGGAGTAAGCATGGAACATGTGCAGCTCAACTGGAGTCATTCAACTCAGAGCTCAAATACTTTGCCAAAGGTTTAGATTGGATGCCAAAGTATGATTTAATACAAGCCTTAGCAAAGTCCGAAATAGTGCCTTCTGATAGTGTCTTATATACCCCTGAACAAATCCAGAATGCTATCATTGCTAAATGGGGTGTTAATCCAATAATAGAATGTCGCCACGAAAAAGGTGTTCAACTCCTGTTTGAGATTCGTCTCTGCTTCAACAAAAGTTTGGATTTAATAGATTGCAACTTCAAACATGATGAGCTTATAACAAATTGCCAAAAGAGTAAGTCTCTAGTTTACCCAGAAACGATTAGACCAACAAAACCATATAATTACGTTTATGTAAAAATTTACAAGTTACTCTCGTGGCTGAAATGGTTGACATTTTAACTCCATTGGCATAGTTCAATATTATGAGTTTGTTGTATTATTTACGATTATTAGAAGTTAGATGAAATTAATTTTCTTTTATTTTTAATCATATTGATCTGTTTGTTTTGGTTTTTCAATAACAATAAAGATAGTCAATTACTTGACTATCTTTTAAGCAATCTATCTTTATTTTCTATTGTTTTTATGAAATTATATATAACATTTATTATTTTAATAAACCTTTTTAATCCAAATTTTCAAAGTTACCAATAGTTGTGATTTTTTAATGCTTAGTATTTTAAAATATATATATTTCTTTTGTTTTTAAAGTACAAATTGTTACTTGATAAAGAATCCCACAGGGAGCAGTGGAAGTTGATCCTCAACAGTTATTTGAAGTTATATGATCTTGATATTAAATTGTGTCAAAGATGTTGTCTTAGCCTTGTATAGAGGCTGTAATTTAATTCTCTAAGAATTTGGTAAAATATATAACAATTCTTAGGGTCAAGATTAAAAATAATGTATAATTTTATTGATCTATTTATTTATTATTTAAATTAGTTGATATTTTTTTACATTTTTTAAAATAGTATTAATTACACTAGTTTTGTGATTATCTTTGTTATTTTGGTTGCCTAGTCACTTTAAATAATAATATTCAACTATAATTATTAATATAATGTTATATTTAATAGCTTCAATACAGATTTCATTGTTGGAGCGTGGCACAAATTAGTTTCATATTTAAAATATTTAAAAGTTGTATCTTTGACTTCATAAGGTATTCTATACATGCTGCAATTCCAGTGGATCTATAAATTATTTTTTTATTTATAAAAAAAAGACTGGTCTGCTGTGAGTGTTTTCGTAATTTGATGAATTATACCTGCCATAATTGTTATTTCTTACTCGCTATTTATAGTCAAGAACTATAAATGTAGTCTAAATAAAATGTAAAGTAAAGTCATTTACTTAGAATACATTGTTTTTATTGTAACAAAAAATACCCACTAGCCTATTGACCTTTTGACACGATTATCACCGCTGACGGTACCAGACCTGTAAGAGTAAAAGTTTTGTAACACTTGGTTTTTGGTTTCTATATTATCTTGAATTATAAAATACAGTCTGCCTTAGCCACTTATTATTATACATGTTTTATTAACTATGTAAAAAAAATCTTGCCTAACGTGTCCAGTGGCTTCTCATAATCGTCTGTTCCAAAAATTTTCTTCGGAAAGGTAGTCATGAGTTTGAATCCTTCTTGTATGACTGATTGTGCATTCATCTCCAAAAATAACCTGACAGCAGCAAGAGGCTCTTTTGCACCAAATGTTTGTGACAATGCTTGACCATTTGGTAACCTGTAAATTATTTAACAATAGAAGTAACTACAACTGATCTGCAGGTTCAGATAATATACAAAAATACTGCCTACCGCAGTTGTATTCTAGCTTGATCGTATGACACTTTAGCAGAAGCCGTATTAACTGGAGCTGGAGCTGGTGCAGGAGCTGCTACTACTGGAGCCACACCTCCCGAGGCAGCTAATCTAATAATGAAATTTAGGTTTAGCTTGCTAATAATATATTACATTAATTGCAAATCTCACTGGGTGTATATGGAATTAGAAGTTCATTCATTGGTTGTTTAGACACCCATCAGACTAAACTGCGGTTGTAAATACTAGTTTTTTTTTAATTAATGTTATATATTGTAATAAGAACTCACTTCCGAGCTTGTTTATCAGCTTCAATTTGCGCTCTAACTTTCTCTCTGGCTTTCTGATCCTCTAGTTTGTCCCTACGTCTTTGTTCTACAAGTTTTTGCATCTCTTGATCCTGTAGCCTTTGCTTAGCATCCTGTAAATCCTTGCCAGATTTGATCCTAAGCCTTTCCCTTTCTAAGGCTTCAGCCTGAAAATATAACATTACACTATACACATAATTTTAAGTACAAGCGTAGATATTATTCTCTTAGCAACAAATTAAAAAAGACATAATGATCATAAACATTGAATAGAGAATTAAATACCTTTTCCCTCTCCTCCCGTTCCTTCCTTTTTTCTTTCATCCTTTCCTCCAGCAGAACTAATTGTGCCTTTTTTTCTTCTTCTGTAAGAGGTTTTTTTTCTTCTGTAGATTCTGAGAAACTGCTATGGTCAGTCTTCGCTGCGTGATACTCCATTTCTGTTTGGTCTTTGAGCAATTTTCCACAATCATCACATTTGAACGATTTTGCTACTTGTGCAGCTGCTGGGGGCTCGGCACTAGTGCTAGCAGCCGGAGCAGAAGCGGGATCTGCTGAGGAACCCACGACCTGACCTCTTCCTAAGTCATCAGGTTCATCAGCATGCGCAAGTAACCATTCCATCGCCGGTTCTACGCCTTTGTTGTTTGTGACAGCCAAAGCTCGTTCACTGTAATAATACGTTAAAAATAATCCTAAATGATTGGTTTTGACTCTTATAGTGAGTTATAAATCGTAAAAACTCGAATAATCATTGTAATATGATCAATCAAAATAATACGGTCACACTTACGCTCGTTCCTTAGGGAAGCCCATTTCAATTAAGGTGTGTATTTCAGCCATTGTTGAAACTAAATTGTTAGTTATTTAATATCTCACAATTCACTTTCCTTACATAAAACAAACGATCTCTAGTTTTAGAACTTGAATAAAATCACGGAAAGATGATCGAGTTTTATGATAGGAGCAAAGACCGTTCGAAACAAGTAACATTATACTAAAAATCACCTTTCGAAAACACCAAAAAAAAAACAAAACGTTACATGTAATACATTTCATTCATTTATTAATAAATAAAATTGAAAATACATATAATATATTCTATCTTTTATTTTCAAAATTGTTTGAGAATTTTTCTTCAATTAGCGACTAAAAGCATTTATGATTAAAAATCCTTAAAATTACGAACGCACCTTTAGCAAAGACCCGCCGGCATTTAAATTTGAGATATATATATTACTTAATGTCCTAGATGTACAGAATACCCATGTGTTTTATAGATTAATAAAATCGTTTAATATTCAATTTCGTGTAAACATGACCTTGACGTTTATAGCGCTCATATAAATAAGATATTGAAAGGTCTTATAAAAATTATGTCAACTAGTCCTTAACAAAAATAATAAAAAATGAATATTTCAACAAAGGAGTGTTTAAAGAAATTTTTACCTATACGAAAAATCGCTCTTGCACACAGCGACCCCGGCAAAATATTGGACTTGGTGATGAGTTTAACTGATGACCGTTGCTGCGATTTACAGTTAAAAATAAATGAATACGTATGTTCACCTAAATCACTTAATTCACTATGTGACTTAGAAAGTCATTTGAATATGAGTCTTTATGTAGTTTAATCTGTAATTTCATAATATTTTAGCTCAAGGAAGAGTGTAATGCTGAATTAATAGTAATAATGGAAGTACAAACAGAATGTGAACGCATGGAAGCGTGTGTACAGACTATAGATCAAGTCGTCCTTCCAAGGAAACACAAATTATTGGTAGTAGTATACTATACTCAATAGTAGTACGTTTAGTGTGAGTAGTATTTCGATAATATAATTCCATTTCTCTACAGCTACCAAAAAGGTTCATTGACGCATTAAGAAATAAAATTGATGTGAATTTGATTCTATCAGAAAGCGGAAGCGAATTATTAGAAATCGTTTCAGCTGTAAGTTCAATTTATCTTCAGTTATAAATATAGGGTGGGCACCTTTGCCTTCAATAAAACAGATTTGTTATAACGTCCTTTTTTAGTTTGTGGAACGTGATAACCCCAAGAAACGAGTGATAGCAACTCCTATATGTGCTGATCAATTTTCCGTATTAGTGTTCGTGGTTAATCCCAAAATCATGCACGATCGTGTACCTATAGTGGTACAAGAATGTTTTACGTTAGTATTTTATAAATTAATTAATCATAGGTACCTATTATCGTTCAGCGGTATTATATCTTAAAGATCTGAGGTTCTCAACTCAACCTTTTATTAACAACCGTGATGTGACGAGATAATTTCCAAGCTTTTTGTCACAACACGTTACGGCAGTTTCTTTTAGCTTACAAAGTCTGTATGTAAACATATTAAATATAAATCTTATTATCTTAAGGTATATATGGCCTATATTAAAGAAAGCCATTTCATTGGAATATGAACGTACGTTAAAGCAAAAATGTCAACAACTTTTACGAGTTGCCAAACATTTGTTTACGAAGGTATTTGGTATAATTTATTTTAATCCGATCATTTACTTTTTTCTTTATAATTTTCAATTTCTGTTATTCTTAATATTATATGCAACATACTGCAATCTAAAGGTTGGTTCGGTCGAAGTTCTTCTTCAATTAGTAATGGAGAAAGCTAAGCAGTTGGTCCAAGCTGAATATTGTAGCGTATACCTAATTGATATGGAAAAAATGGAACTGGAGGAATGGTCTTGTGAAGAAAATGAGGTTATTTATTTGTATTATATTCTAACCAGTGCCGGATTAGCCATGTAGCAGGAGGCAGCAAATGCTACGGGCCCCGGGCCTTGGGGGGCCCCGCGCCTGTGCCCGAAAAAACTTTTTCAACATTAAAACGAATAAAAAATGTCTTAAGGAGCACAATGGGACAAGAACATTTGAATGACCTCACTATAATGAATATAGAAAATGATTTACTTATAAATATTGATTTGACGAGTGTTATTTCTAAATTTGCATGCATTAAATCATGAAAAGCCTTTTTGTAAATGTTCTGTTTTATTTACATCCCAAATTTCAGTAGGCAATGTAACTCTAGGGCCCCATGGTCACATTTGCTACGGGCCCCGCACCGGCTTTATCCGGCACTGATTCTAACGATGAGCATGTGCCATGCCTTTTGTGTCTATGCTAATAAACTATTTTCATTCATTCATTCATTGTAATTTATTAGTTGGGAAAACGAAACCTATCCTATGGATGGATATGCAGGACTTGTTTGTACACAAATTGTATGACACAGTTATGTCGAATATGACAACTAATATGCAGCAGAAATTTATTTATTTTTATAGAAAAAGAAATAAAATGTAGTCAGCACCAAAACGAACATGTTTAGTCATAGTTAGTGGTTCTGATAGTAATTGAATCCCATTGAGATAAAATTAATTTCTTAGAAACTTAGAAAGCGTTGCAGTTTAATAACTCTTTATGTTGGGATGGTTAGGTTAGGTAAATGAGAAGACAGTGTCGGAAGGCGGTGCCTTTCTCAAAACTGTTTAATCTATTCGTCCTATTAATTTCGAAGCTGACTGTACACTTTTTTTATTGACTGTACTAAGCCCATGTTGCTATTATTAGCACATAACACACGTAAATAAACAATGTTGCTTCTACACAGAATGATGGAGAAAAAATTTGCCGTCGCCTACCAATGAATATCGGCATAACTGGGCGTGCTCTGTCGACCGGTTATATCGTTAACACTAGAAATGCTAAAGAACATAAAGATTTTAACGCCCTCATTGATCAACGTCCTGGAGTTGTAACAAAGTTTGTTATACCTATTTAATATTTGTAGTACATTATTAACACTAGATTCACCAGAGCAGTCAAAATGACTGGTCTTGCAAGATCAAATTAAAGTTCCTACTGCGTGTAACATTTTCTTTAATTTTTCTAACAGAAGAATTAGTTTTATGAATTTTATATTATTTTATATATATTTGTATGAAATATATACTTTTTTGGTTTTGGTAGAAATAGGTATATTTAAGCTTTAAGTGTTAATATACTTCAACATGCAATTACATTTTACTACTATATACTAAGTTGATTCCAAAATAATCCTGGAACGAGACTTATATTACGGGTGTTCATAGGATAATGTAATATAATCATTATAAATGACTAGTACAAAATTAAATTAATTAACATTTAAACAGAACAATGCTGTGTTTCCCGGTACGTGACGAATCTGGCATTATAGGAGTTGGTCAACTGATTAATAAGATTGATGATCCATATTTTGATGCGATGGATGAAGAAGCTGCGTTGGCTTTTAGTATATATTGTGGTGTTTGTATCGTACATTCTGTTGTATATCAAAAACTGCAGGAAGCTCATATAAGAAGCAGTTTGGCCAATGAGCTTGTTATTTATCATATGAAGGTAATTTTTGTGTATAAATATTAATAATAACATATATTAATTAACAATTACAAAAAATTATACTCTAAATCAGTGTTTTCCAACGTGGGGCTCATGCACCACATGATGACAATTTGATTGTTAATGGGGGCATAAGAAAGGCACGGTCAAAAAAAGTTGGGAAACACTGCTCTAATTAATGTAGCTACAAATAGCAGTCTGTCAAACCAAATGACAACCTTTGCTTAATATTATTATATCTATTGTTGACATGAACAAAGCGATATTACAGTTGCTACATATTATTAATTGTTTAATTGTATGTTTATTTTTTATATCAATTAGTATAATTGTATTTTTGACAAATTCAAGCGTTCCAATAAGAACTTACGCATGATGTAAGAGAATAAGGAATAAGTCTAACTGTATAATTTTTACAGAAGCCTTATATTTCCCCCTTACCCTAATACTAATTTAATAAATGATTTGATATTTTTGAGAACTATTGAATTATATTAGTTAATTCTGAAACTTATTATAAATAGGTAAACGACGCAGAAGTAGCCCGAATCGAAAAATGCAAAGGATTTCATGATCATCCACATTTGAAATATCTTGATTTTAATACACGAGCTCTACCTCCCAGAGAGTTGGTCTGTTACATCGTTAAAATGTTCACTGATCTTGGATTTATTAATAAGTATGTTTTTTAAAATGTTATCAGAACATTTTGCCAATTTTCGTTTATTTTCATTAATTTCCATCTCATAAATAAAAATATATTTTCTCAATGGGTCTGAGATACTATATACAACAACGAAGAATCTACTCTAACAAACTATGCACAATACAACTTTAAACAGTGGCGGCCTTACCCATTGCGAGGCCCCGGGCAGCAGGTCTTTGCGAGGCCCTTTGTCCTTCGTAAAAAGTATGTGTGCGAAAGTACATCTGGTTATTTGGTTTAAGTATTATACATATTCAGATCTTTGTACAATTCATGTCCATCAATATCACATTGTATATATTCTATAGGTATATCTATATTTTTTTCAATTTGCTTGGGTTGTTGCGCGAGGCCCCTGCAAGAGTGAGGCCCCGGGCGATTGCCCCATTCGCCACCCCCTAAGGCCGCCACTGACTTTAAATATCAATACAATCTATTTAATCAAAATACATTTTTATAGAATAAATTTCTGTCGATATTTCAATAATTTTGCAGTTTTACCTCATCTACAGGTTTAAGATAAGATTACCAAAATTTATTCGCTTCATATTGCATGTGAAAAAAGGATATCGCAATGTGCCGTATCATAATTGGGGCCATGGATTCAATGTGTGTCAGTGGGCTTATGCAGCCATAATAAACTTTAAAATTATTAAAAACGGATACCTTAAGTTAGTTGTTTGTTAATTATTACAACATAATTGTTTAAGAGACTAAGAGTGAATTTATTACGAGGGATTGTCATTTAGCATTTTTATAATCACAGAATTATGCGAATTTCGACGTATAAAATAAACGAGTGTGGTTATTTATTATTTCGTTTTAAAAATATACACATATGTATCATGTAAGTTAATTTAAAACAATATAATACATAATTTTCAGCGATTTACAAGCATTTTCATATCTATTGGCCGCATTAGTTCACGATGTCGATCACCGTGGCACGACTAACAACTTTCAAATTCAAAGGCGTTAGTATTTATAGATTTTTTTATTTTATAACCACAAACTAGGAAACTCTTTTAGGATAGCTACACAGACTCGTAATACCCAGTACTTAAACAAATCATATCTAAATTATATTAACAAATAATTACGAATAAATAGGTATATATACCTGGGACTCTGCATAACAGTCTGGCCGGAAGGGTCGTTTTAGTATGTATTGTATTTAACAGTACTGTAAATGTTTATAGAAACGCCAATTGCAGTTCTATATTCGCACGAAGGCAGTGTTCTGGAACGTCATCATTTTGCGCAGACCGTATGTATTTTAAACACGGAAGGATGCGACATTTTAGAATCTCTGCCACGAAAAGATTATGATAGAGTCCTCATGATGTTGAGGGACTATATTTTGGCATCGGATTTAATTAACTTTTTTAAGTAAGTTTCGATGGATGAGCGCTTAATTAATTTAAAATATTTATGTACACAGCTTACTGTCGTTTCGAAGGTTTTACAATCAAGTCTAGCTGCGACTATTTACTTGGCTATTAACTTTTGAAATGTCGGAGCAAATTAATCAGATAAAGCGGTACTAAATCCAATAGACTTTTAAATCGCTTATTAATCGTGACATATTGTTATAATCCTGTCAGATAAGACAGTATATCATACTATCATACTGTAGTCAAACGGTTAGCTGCATCACTTCAAATCTATTTTTCGGTCGCATACACAGCGATCAATTGTTTACGATAGGCTCGTTTTTGTTTTTTATTGGTTATAAATAAAACAGTTGGCATTTCAGACGATTATTTTTCAAATTGCTGTAGTGACAACCGTTTCAGATCTAAATAGACACTTTCCTATGCAATTAATTTACTATTTATTATTAACTATATTATGTTAAGGAATTTAGATACATATAAAATGTTAGCCGAAGACTTCCAACGAGGTAATCGTGTGCATACAAGTGCGTTACAAGCTCTATTAATGAATGCAGCTGACGTTAGCGATCAATTGAAAGAATGGAGTGCGGTCAAGAAGTCTGTGGTGAGAGTTTTAATTTTTGGATTGTTTTTAGAATGGATATGTAGTGAATATAATATTTACTTGAAAGTGGTCATTAAATATTTATATTGCTTATAGGTAGCAGTCCTAACAGAATTTTTCCAGCAGGGTGATATTGAGAAGAGCAGAGGAAACACCCCAACTGCAATGATGGATAGGGACCTCTGCTTTATACCTGATATCGAAATACAATTCATTACAAACGTTTGCAAACCGCTTTTTAGGTTAGGTTCTACCCGCGAACTTATTTAAATATATTTATTTATGTGTTTGAGAACCTTATTTCTCAAGAAGTGCTATAATAATAAATAGTAGCTGATCGGTCAATCAATTCTGTTATAAATTGCCTAATACTTTTGACTACATACTTTATCAATTGTTTTTAAATTGACTGGTTTTGCTATTGGCTATTTTTGTAGATTATTTTACCCAGTGCTGTCGTTTTTATTTACAAATACCACTTCAGGTCTCCCTAAGGCTACAAACGCGCCGTGTTAAATGTAAAGAAAAGTAGATTCTAATTTTTTAATATAGGCTTTACAAGACACTGGGGATTAACTTAAATGTAGTAGTGTGCCCTGTCAACTGAACTCTTGTAGATATGCCTCGTCTCACTGCAGTACTGTGGGCTTATCACGAATTTAGTCTGGCTTTCGAATCGAGTTGTCACAAGTAAAACGGATCCGTTAGCAATCGGGATCATGAATTTTTACTAACGACTAACGAGCACCAGCAATCTATCAAATGAACGAAAGATCGAGACGTTCGAAAATTAACAAAAAATATCTAAAATATTGTAGTTCTAAATCCGCACGCGGTGGCGCTGCTCAAATTTCCATACAAATCGATTGAAGCGAACTCGGTTCGAAAGCCAGACTAAAATTCGTGATAAGCCTACTGAATTATATACATTACAGACTAAAAAAAAGACATTTTAAATTCACACTATTGTTTCCGTAGTGTTCTATCGTTAATGATACCCGAAGCTGAAGTTTGTATTAAGCCAATTGAAAGTCATTTGGAGAGATGGGAAGCCTCTAAACCTGTTTTTACCGAGGTTTGTTTATTTGTATAGGATAAACATTTTAAAAAATTGTTTCATTTTAAATATATAACTTAAAAATAACAGGCCGGTGCGGCAGGTGGTCTAGCATTACTTCAAAGTGATGAACTTGATAATTTAATTGAACTTGAGATACAGAGGAAGAAGAATGCCATAGATGAAGAAACCACAGAAGATACATAAGCTATCTTGATGCAACTGTGGCCATCTAAACATAATAAACCATTAAGCCAACATATATGTGCCAAGATCATGTTGTTGCATATTTTTATTTGAATTATTTGTAAATTAATTTTAATTTGACAGAATGGTATTTCGGTTGCAATTATATTATTTGTTTGGAATAAAACTTCAATAAAATTCACATTAAAAGCATTTATTTATTATTAATATTAAGCAAGTAAGGTACCAACATTAAAGATATGTTATTTATAACATTAACTTTAAAAGAACTTTCAGAAAGAATCTAAAATTAAATAGGTAACATTTACACTCTCACCGCCACATGAATAATCAGAAAGAGAGAACAAGTACATTTTATTTAGTTATCGAATATTTCTACCTATTACAAAAAGTGTGAAAAACCTGGGCATTCAACCCGATAGCCACTACGTATTTCCATTAATATTGTAACTTGTAACACTGATAAAAAAAACAATAGAATGTTATATATATTTTTTAAAAGTAACATCAAATAACATATGGCAATAAGAATGCACTTCTAAATTACAATTAGGCCGTTTAAAACTATCACATTGTAGTACTATGGTTTACTTCCGTGTCGACAAACGAATCTGTCGTGTCAAACGGAAGTCAACATTAAAGTGTTGCCACTAAACATAATTACAATAATACATACTTATTTGGTTATAGCAAAAATAGGCAATTTTATAAAAGTCTGCCTATCAGAAGTTTTGGAAGATGTCAACTACGAGATACTAAATAATAATTATTATAGCAATTATTAGCTCTTAAATCTAAATATATTTATGATAATTATATCATTATAAAGAACCAGTACGATATAGAATAGAACACTACAGAGAATAGATTATTCAAAAAACACTACATAATATAGAAAAACCTCGAAAACCTATCACACTATCAGATTTAAATCCTGTATGAACCAATCTCACTCTGGAAGAGGTAAGCTCACCATTATAGTGACGCCACTATGATCACGAAGAGACTATATGAGTTTTAAATATACGCGACACTAGCTATATTAGTAATAGAAAAAGTTGTTATAGTAATTATAAATTTGACTCAATTCAGTTCCGCAATAAATACGACAATCAATACAACTTACAGCTATAGATTGTTAATTAAATTGTTAAAACATATACTATATATTATATTTCGTAAATAACAAAAGTTTACGTAAAGTAAGAAACAAATATCTCAAACTATTATATAATCTTTGGAATGTTGTCACAAATAAATTTAATTATTACCTAAATAAAATATAAAATGATAGTAATCACTAGCTTATTTTTAATAAAACCCCAAATTAACGATTAAATAATTATAAATTAAAATTAAATATTTGTACGAATAAAAAATAAATGCAAGAGTTAAACAACGTTAAAAATTTAAATGATCAAATACAAACTCTAATTAGACTTTTACATACCTAAATTCCAATTGGATTAGATTGGTATAGAAATACACTCTTTATGCTACTCAACTGGCACGTATCACCTTCAAATGTTTATTCTTGTCTGTTTATTTTGTATTGATACTCATAGCACCTAACTTAGGATTTGTATTTGATCATATAACTTGGACTTCAACTATTTAAGAGCTGCATTTCCAACGTAGTCCATACGTATTTGGTTGAATCAGATCGTCAATGAATTCCTCCACCATCTCGAGGAGACGAATCTTCACCTGACCTTGTTCGCTGCAAATACAAATACTAGATTATAACTAATATATCCTATACCAGCAATATAACAATTTTGAAAGACATTTGAATTAACTTTATTAATATGTCTCCAAGAGGAGAAATCATGATGATCATTATGCCTTTAATACAAGCTACTTACGTTTGTGTTTCAGCGTCAGCTACGAACTCTGTATAGTATTTAAGTTTGGGTTCAGTTCCGCTCGTACGTACAGTCACACAAAGGCCATTCTCACAGCGGAACATGACCATCTCACCACTCGTATATGGCAAATCCAAACCCGTGCCTTTCATTGCTGAAATTAAATATGTAGTAATGTATGAGGTTATATTTTGTTTGACTAATTTGGCATACACTAGAAATCCATATACCAAGCCCTGTTGGTATCAGGCATCATAAATCATAAATAAATATTACAAGAAATATTATTAATATTATATCAGCCAGGAATCATACTCGGGACTTCTGCGTGGCAAATTAGGTATAAACAAAGATCGTATGTAAAATATATACTCACGTGGTGACTGCCCAATTCCTTCGAATTCCGGGAACCGAGCACGAGATACCAAATCGTGCATTGAAATTACATCATTAGAACCCACAACACGCGGGTACTGTCAACAAAAAAAAAAACAGAATATAAGAAGTCAATAAAGTTATCAACATTTATAATTACTTTGATATGTGAATGTAGTTTTTAAAATCTACTGACCGAACCAGGTTCATGGAAGTTGCGTATTCTTCGGAATATTTTCTCAATAATAGCCGGCTGATCGCAATGAAAATAAGAATTATGCGTTATATGATAGCCGTAACGACGATAGAGTTTCTGCAGCTGCAATTGCAGGGACGATCCCTTCTGATATAGATGAGACGCCAGGGATGCGACCTGAAAAAAAATTAATAAAACATTTATAAACATGAAATTTAAAAAAAAAGTTTTTTATATCACAACCCAATAAAACGACACGAGATACATAAATAAAGAAAATCCCCTCTTTTGTTATGGAATTGTAACAATTTGCTAATATCATATTGTGTGATCTTAAAAAAAAGAAATGATTCAATTCCCTTCATTTATCAAATATACCCCCCAACTTACATGTACAGCAGCCGAAACACCATCTTTATCAGGCACCCGAGCATTAATCATATAACCGATGGCCTCTTCAAATGCAAACAATGGCAACTTATTCTCTTTAGCAAGGAGCAGGGCGGTGTTACCTGCAATTACATGTACATTGTACACTATGACCCCCAAATAAACCCAGTATTATGACAAGGGTAATACCCAGATCCAAAACAAATGCCTAACATTTTAATTATTTAATACCGGCGTATTTACTACTGTGGTACAAAGACTACCGAAATATGTTAAAGAGTGGACATTATGCATGCTTTAGCATAATAATAATACATTTTGAATTCAAAAACAATTATTTTCATGCATTTTCTTAATACTGCCAAATCTTTCTTTATTACACCTACTAACCCATCCATTTAAATCCAGTGAGTGTTTCAACAAAATTGTAGCCTTCAGTTTCGGCAATTGTCCTCAACATTTTCGAACTGACCACACTGGCAATGAAGTAGACATCTTCTGGCTTGACTTCCGGCTTCTTCTTATATTGCTCTAGCATCCACCAACCGAGGAGTGCTCCCATTTCGTTGCCACTGAATATCTTGCAGAATTTAGATTTGGACCTAAACATTGTTTAATAATGTTAGCTAATTGTTAAAAGGTAACTCATACATCAACTACAGATTAAAAATCCCAATCTTATTAGTATATAATCAGTCAACAAAAAATTAAAAAAAACTTACTCTAAATTATATTCAGCAACAGCCAGTCGATCAGCATCTGGATCATTAGCCAATATCAATCTACATCCCTTAGCTTCGGCCAGACGTTTACTGCGTTCCAAACATTCATGTTCCTCGGGATTTGGGAACTTGACTGTTGGGAAATCTGGATTTGGCTGCTCCTGTTCTGCTACACTGTATGGTTCCTATAATGTGTTAAAAAGTACATACAACCACTATATTTATGGTAATTTAATCATGTTATAAATTTTTGCTGCAACTTACAATCAAGTTTGCTGTTTCAAATGCTTTCTTAATGAAATTCCATCCGACACCATGCATAGCTGAATATACAATTGGTAAGTGAACTGCCTTATTAGTGGACAATATCTCTTTATCCAGAGTCGAATGTATATAGGCCATGTACTCCTTGGTCATCTCTTCAAGGCAATCGGTCACCAGACCATCCGAAGTAACATTCTCAATATTCCAATACTCATCGTTTGTTTTGCTAAAAATTATTTACAATATTAACTATTTGCTGATTTGCTTTAAGCAATTAACTTCTAGTCTAAGTTACTAACATAACATAATGAAGTGCACCTGACCTAATGCAAAGTTTTTTTTTATTAAATAATATGACCGTGGATAGTGGACCAATCCATAATAGACAACTTTATTTAGTACACTACACTTCAACCAATAAATATAGTTTTTTTAAGAGACACTCGTATAAATAATTAGATATAGAATAGTCAGGCACCAAACTGGGATCACCCTGTGATGTTATCAATGTCTGTCAGGCTATAGTATATATTTTTGTTAATATCATATGATTATATTTTCATATTTTTTTTCAAAGTCCACAAATAAACAATATAATCTTAATATATAATTTCAATAAAACTTACGTTTTATTATTTAATATTTCGTTGAAAATGCCAATATCATGTGGTTCTATTATCTGCGAACCATTTCCCCAATAAACTTTGTATCCGTTATCTTCCCGTGGGTTATGTGATGCTGTAACCATTACACCACCCGCACATCCATAGTGTAATATCGCAAATGACACCAATGGGGTTGGGCACACTTCAGAGAACAAGTAAACAGGAACTGAATGTGTTATGAACACTTTCGCTGTTAACTCGGCGAATCTATAAATATATATTAAAATATAAAATTTTGTAAAGGGCAAATCAACAACATATACATAAGATATACAATGCATTTTCCAGAAATAATATATTAATATACTTCTTTTTCATCTTTATTAATGGCCTCAGATGTCTAATGAAAACAATTCTGCCAATGTCGAGTATTTGGACGAAAATCCAATAAGAGATTACAAAATTTGAATTCACATATAAAACCTCATGTCAAAAAAAACTACTTCTCTTCCCATATATTAAAATAAAATAACAAAAATATTTATAATTGACTGAAGTGTTTACTGACATAACTATGTAACTTTGTATTTTTAATAATACAATCCAAAATTTAATTATATTAGAGTAAAAACCAAATTAAAAATCATGCAAAATAATAATAAAATATATACATATATATAAATGAATATCTTATTCTATAATAATGTATATTATAAAAATATTAGTGCACCCTACACAACATCTCATCATCCCATCAAGGTTACCTTTAAACTTGTGTAATACAGGGATTATTATTATATATTATACTACAAAATAATATATAGTAAATATACACACATGTAATTATAGAAAACAAATGAAAGCATTTATTTAACCTATCATATATAATATGACTGATATTATTGGAATTATTAAGAAATATATTGTGTGTTTGACTACTCATATTAATTTAACACTTTTAAAGCATACCTTCTGCTGTTATATCTTCCATCGAAGCCAACAACAATTCCTTTCTTAAGCTGATGTGCTGGAGCATGTTTTTTCAGATAATAATATAAACCCTGCAATGAAAAATAAAAAGTGGGAATTAGTACTGACAACACTTGTAGAGGGTTACAGCCCAATAATAAAAGTAATATATTTTTTATAATAATAGTTCTAAAACAATATCTCATTTAATCTTATAAATTATACTCAAGCCTAACATTAGACAGATTAGGCATATGCTGGACTACTATAACAAAACATACCATGAGATATAGTATATAACCTAAATTCAGGACAAAACAAAGAAAGTGCTCTATTGTTGAATTCCTTATGCAACAGATACATTAATATCAGACAATACTGAATATCCATCACATGACAGATGTAAGAATATACAATATATATTATTTCATAGCATACATTTTATTCTTCTGGAGGTTTAATTAAAATAGTGTTTATTACCTGAGCGGTTTGAAGGACCACAACATCGTTCATGCGTGCAAAACCAGGACCCATCTTGGCTCTAATACCAGCTGTGCCAAACATGAGTCTCTTCATCATGATTTCAGACAATGTATCATACTTTTCTTTCTTTATATAATCATTCACTATTGCCAGGGTTTCAGGGTTCTAGAAATATTATTATGTAATCAGGGGAGCAGATTAAACAACTGGTACTGACTGGGTTCAGAGCATATAAATTGTACTCCATCAATTATAATCATAAAAGATATAGATATATTACTATATGTGTAATTAGATATATTTATAAGAATATTAATTATTTTACTAAGTAAACTATATACAAAGGTGCAACTCTATTTATTGCGTTTTAACACAATTTTTTTTATCAAGAAAAGGTGTTATAACTGTTTATTTTGTCTTATTGTTACACAAACTAATGTTAATAGCTAAATATTTATATAATTTGTAAGTTGTGATTATGTTAAAGCATAAATTTGGATGAAATCAAGTTTGCAGTTTGGCGAATTTATCGATTGTTCAATAAAAAAAAGTAATCAAAAACTAAACTAATGTAATGATTTTTCCATTGTTAGTGAACTGTGAACTTCTGAAGATGATGAAATTATTACCGATCAGTAATTTTTTAACATTTATAATAAAACTGACACATAATTACCTTATCCCATTTTAACCATTCATTTATATTAGTTTCCAACTCTGGGTTGCGATCCATTTTATGACAAAGAAATTTAGACTTAAAGACGAACTCACTGGAGAAACATACACTGTATAATGACAAATGACAAAAACAGCGATAATTGGGCCTCACTGTGCTTATCAATCTATATTTCAAACTCAATTTTCTATTGACCGTCTGACATTGACATAAAAGCGGCCCGGCAACAGCTGGGAGAAAAACAATCGGCGCTACCAACCTCTAAATATTAAACTGTATAGGCAAGATTCTTTTGCCTCAATACGAAAAAAGTTTAATAATCCTTCCTGTTTTGGCGTTTTGTTGTTAATAATAAATTTGTACATAATATTTATATAAAAAATAATTAATTTATATAATAACCTTAAGAAGTATTTAAACAATTGAATGAGAGTTACACAGGATGTATAGATGACCCGCATTTCGAGTGCATAGTTCCGTAGGATAGTCGGCAATTACAATTATACTGATTGACCAATCCAGTGGAACCCTCTTCCTCATTACTGGGATCCTGGCCGTGATTTCAATGACAACGATGACGTTGCCTTTGAGCCGGTACTACTTTCCAAGATTTATTTTACAAAATATCTTAATAGTCGTAGTAATAAAGTGCTTTAAACAAAAGAACGCTGTTTTACTTATATTGATGTAATATGTATCAACTATAATGTGTCATGTCAAGGGCGGCAAAAGTATCTGGCTCAGTTTTGGGCGGGCGGCAGAAAGCGCTTGAACTGTGCCAGATACCAGAAGAAAGGTAGTTTCTTAGTGAAATAAAATTATACTGTGACATTTCAAGAAACTAGCTGTTGTGATTTTGGTATTATAACTTAATATTTAGTATTGTTATTCACTTCTGCTCATAAAAACAAAAAACTTTAAATACGATTAAAATAATAAATTAATTAAAAAAGTAGTTTATAAATTAAAGTACAGTTTTCAGATTGGTTCATTAAAAATAAATATAAACACCATGTATTAATTCTCATCACAAAAGAACGAAAATGGCTACAGTTCCCGAAGAGTTATTATCAACCGAATTCGAAGTGTTTGGTCAAGTGCAAGGTAATTTTATAACTAAACATAAACAAACATATTGTTTGTTAACTTCTTTACTGATCAATTTGTATTGAGTAATCAAACGCTTTATTTATTATTAGATGCGTCTGCGCAACTAGGTCGATAGATTTGTATTATATTTATATACATCTAATCGAAAAGTAATAATAATACCAATATGTAAGAATTTATTCGGCTTACTTTTTGATATTAATTGAAATATTTGAAATCAATATTTCAAAAGTGTTACGGCGTAGTTCGCGAAGTGACGGATTCAAACAATCAAAAGAAAGCAGTTTTAAGATAAATAATAAATGAATAATTATAATTAGATTGTAAGACAATGTTAATAATTGGATACTTTATATATACCTACATTGTATTGTGTAACACGTGTATATATTTACAGGATGTTATTTTACGAAATATTGTAAGGAGATAGCTGAACAAATAGGATTGGTGGGATGGGTGAAGAATTCCAAAACTGGTACTATTGTTGGAAAAATGCAAGGACCCAAAGCTCCTTTTGATCAAATGTAAGTATAAATTAGCGACTAAAATATAAAATTATAACTGAATTGTAATTATTATTGTCATGTATATTACTACTATGATTTTGTCTACCTATATATTTAATTTTTATAATATTTCAATTTGTTATTGATAATTTTCCAAACGGCTTTTACTTTGTCACTAGACTTTGTTAGGTTTGTTATTAAAAAAAAATTGTTTGCTTCATTTTAGTATACTAAAGAATGTTTTCTTAACTAGTGAATAAAAAGCTGAAATTTTGCCAAAAATATTTTATTAAAAATTGAAATTTAATCAAAATTGTGACATTGATAATATATTTATAACTAGCCTAATTAAATAGAAGGCGTTGCCTATCTATTATTTGGCATCGATCCACTGCGTAAACAACATCACAATAGAACTAATGATAGACAGTATATTTACGTTTTAAGGGTAGGTAGGCGCTTTGAAAAAAAAAACACATCTTTATTCTCTCGATCACTTTATACACTCCAGTCTCATTTCAAACCATACTTAAATTGAAAGGGAAGAGCGTAGACAGTCTTAGCGTAGGAATTAATACGAGTGAAGTAACCAAGTTACATTAGGACAAGCAACATTTCTTTGTGATAGTAATTGTTTATTATTATTGTATATAAGGTAAAGGGCCCAGTTTCTGACACTTTAAGAGTGATTCTAAGATTATCATAGGATAACTTATAAAAAATTTAATGTAAATCAATAATGTTTTATTTTAAAAATAAGTTGGCGATTTCTTGAACAGATTATATGCGTTAAATAATTTTTTAACCAAATTAATAATAGTAATTAATATTTTAAAAATTAATGTTTAGAGACCCAGTTTCTGACACTTAAAATTTATTTGGTTGTAGTTTCTGACACTAACATCGGCCTAGTTTCTGACACTCATTTGAAAATTATTTTTTAGGTTACATAAGTACTATCAAGTTCCAATTTGTAATAATAAATAATAATTTTCACACTATTAATTAAAATGATGTATAAATATAAAAAGATATAAAAACATTCAAATAAACACAATTTAAAATTAATTTAAATTCTCCACGACTTTTATACAATAAAGTTGTTCGTGGAATTTTAAATTTTAAGGCCGTAGTTTTAACAGGTTGACTAGCTTTTACTTCTTTTATCGCTTGCTCTAACGCTTTATCATCGTAGCTTACTTTTTTTTGAATCCCAAAAAATAAAAATAAAATAATATTAATAATAATAAAAGTATTTTATCATCAATGAAAATTATTATTCAATTAAAAACAAATTATTACCGTAATAATTATTTCAAAAATTAACAAAAGTGACATTTTGTCCACACTTGATATTTTTGTATTAAAATTAATTTTTAACAATAAATGATATTTTATTTACTCTACAAAATATTCAACATTAAATAATTACTGTAATTAAAGAAAATTATAAGACAAAGAATCACTATAAACCTAAATATTTTTACATTTTATGGAGATGTGTTTTGCGCGCGAACTGCAAATCTAGTTGGTCGCGCCTGCACTAAAAATCGAGTTGGCCGCGCCTTATGAGTGTCAATAACTGCAACATGCCAATAAAATTGAGCCTAGTTATTGACACTCATATTTTAACAATAAAATATTGTTTTTAATGATATTTTAATATTTTATAGCGAAGAAAAGGCTATTATTAATCATACAATATATAGTTGTATATGTTTTTATACTTACATGACTGTTAAAACGCGTATTCAATATACGGACACTCTTACGTCAATAACTTAGACTACAACTGAAAAATCGCTTCGACCGTCACTCAGGGCCTTAAATATTTTTTTTTTGTATAAAGTTGTTTTGTTTATAACTATTGCTATTATAAAATCAGTACTTAATTAAATTATTTTACTTTTGAAAAAATTAATTAACTTATATAAGAAACAATTTTTCTTTAAATTGAAATTAAAGTGAAAAGTGTCAGAAACTGGGTCAGTGTCAATAACTGGGCCTTTTACCTTAGTTTACTTATATTTATATATTTTATTCATATCTTAATAATAAAATAGAGTATTTCTAAATTGATACTAATACTGTTTCTCATGACAATTGGTTATCTGGAAGAAATTACTTTTATTGATAAAATCGTCGATTGTTCTTTTGTTTGTTATGTGTTAAATTGTATTAGTATAATTATTTTTAAAGCAATAAAGGATTTATAATTACATATTCTTTCCAGGGTCGATTGGCTAAAAACAACAGGGTCACCGGGTTGCAAAATCGAGAAATGCGAGCTGACTAACTATGAGCATGTTACTAGGATTGCTTTTACTGATTTTAGTATAAGATTTTAATTGGAATATGGTTTCAAAGCTTTCTAGAGTTCTTGACAACGCAATTTAATAACAACTTATTAACAAACTAATTTCTTTGATTTTGTATAACTTATATATTAGGCATTTATAAAATGGACATCAGGACAAGGAAGACACACAAATAAAAATGTTTTGTTTTATTAATAAATTTATTAAAGAAGTATATTATCTTGTATAGAATTTGAGGTACCTATACACATTGAGTTAAATATGCTCGGTTAGTTATAACGGTATGTTTATTAGTCCAATGGTCTTATACCGTTCAGTCAGTCACGAGCACTCCCCGTGGTAACACGTAAATTTTTTAAAATTAAATAATATAATTTTATTGGATTTATTTTATTTAGCTTACCATTCTATCTGATACGCATTTTTTTTAAAGTAAATATGTTGCGCTTACGCACATATTTTATTTATTTTTGTATATTAATGCAATGGGTATACCCTGTTCTTATTGTATGGTTAATAACTATGACACGAAGAAATGTTAAAAAATAAATTATTTTATTTAGTTAATTTATCAGATTGCATAAATGATTAAAGTGATGAATAAATGAAAGACATCTTAAACAATAATAGGTGTAATTTTAATTGTTATAAAGTCTAAATTTCCCCTTTCAATTTCTACAATTAGTACGACAGGGTTGAATGGAACAGATAACAAACTTTACATTGGATAACATGTATTATGTACTGTTAATTATAATAACGAACAATGGAGAAATTCCTAATGCACACATTCATAACAATAAGGAAACGCAAGACAATCTAATAAAGCATAAACACCTATCCATACATTATAATAATAATAACACATATAAAATTACATACAATTCTAGTCATATACTCTTTTAATAGACGAATGCCTATTTTCATCAACAATCCCTAAATCGATTTTTATATGAATTTTCGATATCTAAGAACTTCAGGGTTTAGGATTAGGACACCTGAGGGCTTAAGAATTCGTTGGTGAAAACGGACATAAGTAATTAAATTAAAGAATTAATTAGTTTTAAATTAAATGATGGTTAAGTTTATTGGCAAATACGGTTTAACTAATTTAAAAGACTTCGGCTGTAGCTTTCGAAACCTTGGCTTGAATTAGTGAAAATAAAAATGTGTAATTAAAAAAAACAATAGACGGGAAATTAATCTGGAATGTTTATATTTATTCTTGCAATAAATTGATACAGACTATAATATCGAAGTAGCTAATTAGACAGGTTTATACTAACATAATTATAAATATGATAACAAAATGTGTACAAATAATGGAATTTTAGTAGCTCCATATCATGTTAGTAGACTTTAAGATAATAATATAAACCCAATGATACCGGAAAAGTTAAGAGTTTGTAACTATTTTAAGAAATTACTAGAATAAATAAATAAATACATATAACTAAATATATACACACTGAAATAAAATACCTAATACCAGGAACAGCGATTCTTTATACGTGACTTCTTTATTTGAATTTAATTGTGCCGAATTTTCATTTCCGGTCGATCTCTTTTACACAATCTGTGCCAATTTATGTGGCACCTTAAATGGAGGATGGAAGACACTAACGACAAAAACAATTAGCAATAAAAACAATAGTATTAATGTTAATAATATAATTACGTTTATTCATTTTCTTTTCAAATCCTGCCCATTCCTGATTGACTGACAAGTCTACGAAATAAAGATTTGGATAAAAAATGTTTTATTAAAATAATGTACAGTCAGCGTGGAAATGTCGGTATAAATATACTGAGGATAAATATATGCAGTTAATTTTTCTAGTTTTTGAGTTCTCATAAAACGTTTTTTCACCTCGATACTTTAGTTGCTGACTATACGTCCTCGTCTGTTCATATTATTACGAACATAGGACTTTGTGGGTGATTTTTAAATGACTAAACTTTTAAACACAAACACTACAATTCATTGTACATATTTATCTACTAGAAGCTTATGTAAATGATACATAATTCACATTTATGATAAAAATACATTCACATTACAAAAAACATACATCGTTAAATAATAATAATATTTTATAGATTCTTAAACAAACTACTGTTTTTTAAACAATACGAAACAGTTAAAGCAATTAAAATTATGCGTACATTATAGACTTATAATAGAAAATAACCAATCGGATTAAGTTGTCAGATTTGAAGTCTGTAATTGGTTATTCTATAATCTATATCCTGTCAAAGAGGAAATGAACAATTCGTGGAATTAGGAACTAAATAATACAATAATAATACGTTTGATACATTACTCCTAATTACTTACTAAAATTACGTACTAGCAGACAATTATGCGAATTACAAAATTAATATTTAGCAATATTCACAAATTTTTATAATTCGAACAAAAGCATGACAAGAAAAAACGTTCAACATTACTTAAAATTATAATTTTTAACTCAAAAGCCGAGGCTACATTAGAACAAAATGAACAATGCGACTAGAAAGGCGAAATGCGCTAAACCAATGCGAAAATTCAGCAACAAAGCAACTGCGTATTGAACTGAAGAGCGACGAATTCGCTGATTAACTCTATACTATTACACAAATTGTTTAATGTACCTGAGAACCGTTTACCGCATACAATTTGAATTGCTAATAATATTTGATGACAATGTATTTTATAAGCGCTTTTATGTCACAAATTTTTGTAACCTAACATAGACTCAGCCTAAAAGAAAATAAGATTATGATCACATCACGAGAATAACCAACGATGTGAACTCGCCCTAATATATTTTTTATCAATGGCACAGTAAATGCATTTACGCTTTTTCTTGTACTATAGAAAGCTGTAATGGTGATAAGGCAGGGTCGTCAGAATGCTTAGCTGATGCCGCAGCCGCTGCAGCCAGAGCTCTTCTGTGTCTCTTTTTAGTTCTTTCTCTATAGAAGAATAACCTTAAATAATGGCAAGGGAAGACTACACATTCACCAGCAGGTTCTTCGGCGTCAATGTAGACTCCTCGAACGAGGACTGAGTTGGAGCAGTTGAGGAGCATCAGGAGTATGAGACTGACTCCGTGTGAAAGCCAATTACTGAGTTTGGGTGAATCTATTAACAAAATAGGTTTTATGTATTAAAAACTAACGCCCAAAACTTGAAAATAAATACATAATATTCTATACAAAGTTCCTAATATAAAAATTAACATACCAGGAAATAAATAAACATCAAGTAGACCCCAGACAGCTCTCCACAAATTAATGGTAGCGACGAACGATAGCAAATGGTATGTGTCAGCTAATAGCAGACGTGGTGCACCATGGAGACGAGCTGCTGCCCATCTTAATGGGGCTTGAAGAGCGAATGTTACGATGATTAAGGCATATCCCACTATCTGCAAGAGAAGAATTTTGTTTTTTATTTTATTTATCCGGTACCGTAAAAAAGTTTCTGTTTTGAACTATTTCTTTCTTTTTTGATGGAATCTTTTTTTTTAAATTAGATTTGTTGCTATTTAAAAAAAAATCGGATAAAATGGAAACAAGGTTAATTCATTTTTGATTATAAAATCAACTATATTTTTATAATGCCAATGCATAAGGTCAACTATTGGAAGAAAAGAAAATGCTCATACTAAAACTTAGCACGATTCGTTATAGATATTTCAATATAATACAAATTAATATTTATTAGTGAAAAATTTTTAATTAACGCAATATACACAAAAGTATATATTATAGCTAATTTATAGCAAATTTTGAATGCAACTTTGTCACATTATATTTTTCCATTTCTGTATTTTGTTTATCATTATATCGTTATGCATTGTAAATAGGGGTATTATATTTTGACAGTTAATGTTACATGTCAACGACCGCAATGATAAACGACCGTTTGAATAATCCTTTGTAAGATAAAGATGCAAAACATTCTATTATTATAATACAAAAAGTAATCATTTTAAATCCCGAGTCCCTAAAGAAGCGCTTCATAGTCCAAGTTCACAGTAAGATCACGTTCAATATAAGGTTGTGACATTGAGCTAATTGGCATAACGTGGGTAGACCGGATGGATTCAAATATACCATCAGAAACAAGGTAAATAGAACAGGAAGAGTTTACGGAATTGAAAGAACGTCTTAATCGGGCACGTGGTTCTTCCTTGAATAGATAAATAATTGAAGACTTTTTTATTTATTTTACTAATTTCAATTACGTTCTTATTTTAGTTGTATACGCAATAAGTTTTTATTATTCTTATTAATTTCATTGATAATTCATGATCGGGGAAACTGCTAAAATAATAAATTCTCGAAAATAATATACAATATTTTCTCAAAGCGGGTTTTCGGGGAACTATTTTATTTTAAATCCAAGTTAACTAAATAAGTCATAGAATGCGTGAACATCTTAACTGGGAAATTGTTTTATAGTTTCATATTAAAAATATATTGTATATAATAAAATTTACTAATTGTATAATAATTTCTCATGCAAAACACTTATTTGTTACGTGTTTTAGACTCATCTTTTTTAGAGATACAATAGAAATCATTTATAAATAAATAGATATTCATACAGTAGAATACGAACCAAAATAAAACGTTTATTACGTACTAGTATAAGTCGTAATTAACAAAACTGATACTTCCCATCATTGTAGTCTAAATTTAATAAAAAAGTGATTCTATCTATCTACCCGTTATAATTTCTCCTT
This sequence comes from Tineola bisselliella, assembly GCA_028551675.1. Lineage (NCBI taxonomy): Eukaryota > Metazoa > Arthropoda > Insecta > Lepidoptera > Tineidae > Tineola > Tineola bisselliella. Next base: position 77,906 of record JAPWLS010000216.1, on the reverse strand, counting down.
TTATTTTGTTCGTAACAGAACACAAATAGTATTATGGGCAATTTAACAAAATAAATAGCGAATTAATTATTTATTTACTTTTAAACTCGCGATATCTAAAAGAGATTTTCTGATCTGCGACTATAATTAGTAGAAAATATATTTACTTTGTATAAAAAACGTGTACATACAAAGATACACGTTAAGATATCACCTGTTTCATTTAGCATACTACAAAATCCAAGTGTCATGCTGAATGGTCATCATTACAATAAAAAATGCGTCCGCTACGAAAATAGCTAACAAAAGAAAATTGTGAAACCAGATTTAAGTGATCAATTGATGGAAGTTTTAGAAATTTTCCATTCGATTTAAGCGGAAAGATTAGAACACAATGTAAAATTATAAAAACAACGTTTAGTAAATTTTGATTTAAATATACTTTAATTTATTGTCTAACATCTATAGGATTTTAATTATTTTAAACAATTGGGATATGATACATAATTTTACAAGCTTACAGTTTATAAAATTATTTAAGCCGAAATCGAACGTCTTACTTTAGTGTTACTCTGTACTCAAATGCGAAAAGACCGTTGTATGAAAGAGACAACATGCACTTTCTTCGACTTCACTTCGAACTAATTCCATGCTTCACTACTAATTTGTAAATTGTATAAATATTTATAATTACTATACGCATTATATGATAACAACCATCTTGGAACTGTACTGCAACAAAACAAACCGTGGCAGATATCGCTTTGATTTAAAATATATCTTATTGTCCTAACATATAACCGAACCTATCCCCATTCGTGAACAAAGAAATAAAACCCTAATAACAGTTTATAATAAAGAAAACAATAAGAAGCGAGTTGATAAAACACGAGTAGTAGTTGTACGAAAGGAAGCATCAATTGTCTCGGGAATCGTAATTGGTTCACTGACTATATGGCAAATATAACTCTCTATCACGAACAACTTCTGAATGTTAAACGAACCTTTACATAAATATCAATAAATACGGATTCATATTTCTCAAGAATTAAGGAAGATTGCATTTTAATACATTACAATGATTAGTCAGGATTTACTATTTATATTTACCAATGATATACAGTAGGACTTCACGTGATTATCTGGATAAATGTAGATGTCCAGCAGCGCCCATAGACCACGCCAGAGTAGTATCACCAAGGAACCGACGACAGCCACAGAAAATATGCAGTCTAGGACATACAACACAGTCTCACGGCTGTTCTGTTAACAATACAATACTTTTGTATAGCTTTTTATATGTCTGCATACAAAATGCCATTCATCTTCCTAAAACCCCCCACTGTTTGCGTTCATAATAACAATAACACGCAAACAGCTATTTATATACAGACGTAGAGAAATCATATAAATGCAAAGAGTCTTAATCTCTACCTTACTCGTTGAGGCTGGTGCCGTTCTAAACATGGTGGGCACTTCAAAATAATCACTAGGAGAGTCCACTGCCACTGCGAATGGCGCGGCTACCACATTACGCAGACCGCGCAGTGCGGCCAGGGCCAGCATAGCAGCCGCCGTAGTCGCCAAGATCGTCCGAGAGTCGTCTCCGGTACTCTCATTCAACAAGTTCCACACACCCCGCCATGAGGCCACGCACGCGACCCCACCGAGGCACGTATATAGCCTCGAACACACATAATAAGTCAAACGCCCTTTATTAGGATCTAACAAATGCGCCAGACAGCTCTGGAAGACACATGTAAAAACATTCAGCGATAGTCCGAAAGCGGCGCAGTAGCCAGCACTAAGTATGGGCCTGTCTGGCCATAGGTAAAGATCCATGAGCATCCATGTGCTCTTCCAGTAGGTGACGACGGCGGGTGCGACAACAAGACTCGCGAAGAACGCGTCGGCGGCTGCGAGCAGTGCGGAATGCGCGCCGGACCCACCCGCCAGCGTGTCGGCCAGCCCTGCGGTGCTCCCGCGCATGTCGGCGAGCGGAGCCAGAATGCGCCGGCGTCCTTATCGTACAGCCTCAACGCACCGTTCTATGAGATTGCCTCTAATCTCGTTTCTTGTAATAATTGGATTATTATTGCGCGTCCCCGCTGTGCCCGTCTCACCGGTAAATGCTATGCGTAACATGGGCCCTACTACGCAAATGGTACTCTACATGCTATATATGTACATAGTTATGTCTGTAGATTTAATGAGATGTCCGAATTGAAACAGTTACATAAAGAGTTGGTATAAAATAATATAACTAATTATGTTTATTATAGAAATGGAACTCATTGATGCTATTATTTAGTACTTAAAATAGATATACTAATAACGACAACTTTGCAACATTGCAACGGATTATTTTAAACAATGTGTAATTTACATTAACATTTGAATATTACATTTCGTCAGTTTAAAATGATTACTTACAGATTGTTTGAATCTCGTAGTATACGAGTAGGTGGGTGCCTTTCCATCTGTGACTAGGAAGTATGGTGGTGCAAGGAGGTTTCTGGCGCTACGAAGTGCTACGAGACACGCGTAGAGCAGTATTGCAAATGTGAGTATTAAAATTGGTCTGAAAATAAAATTAATTAAGTTTGATACAAAAGCAATAAGTCTGATAAGAAAATAAAATAAAAGCGATATTACAAGAAATAGGTATTTAAACAAAAAGAAGATTAAATTATAAGTAGTTCCCTTTATAGAAAATATCAGTATAACAAGTTGTCACAATCATTTTTTCTAAGGTTTCTGCAAACCGGTTTCTGCATATGAGTCATGAACAATCAAATGAATCACTACGAGACATTTCAAAGTCCAATAAAAACAAAAATAAAATTGAATTTAAAAAAAACAATGACCTACTTATTATACTTTCAATTTTCTTCACATTTATTTTATTAAAAACACCAACACACGGTGAGTAAATAATATTTAAATGTTGTTACACGCACGGAACATTTTTAAACCGCATTTCTGGTGCTTCGTTATTAGAAATATTTATTGATAATTTTTTTACTAGGATTTTGTTTCGGGTCTTATTATTGTCCTGACATCCATATCATATGTTACTTTGAGTTCAGTGCATATATGTATATATTTATATTTATAGCAGTGAATTGTACAAGTTCGTTTATACGGGTTATTGGGCTTCATTATGTCAAATCATTAGGTTCAATATCCGTCGAGATTTAGTTACAATTCATAGGAAATACCGAAACCGTGACCATACAAAATACAATTATAATTAGTAATTTATATTTGACATCCTTATCGATCGTATGTTAATTATGATACGCTCAAATGAATAAGAAGTTATTATTCTTTCATTTGAGGTATATAATAATTTGATACGAATCAAATATTATATTACATGTTATATTAAATGCAAATTATTATAATTACAAGGTATAGGAATGAGAAAAACAATTAATTTTTTTTAACTTTTTTAAGATACATATTTATATTGATTAATAATTATTTACTATTCAAAATATGATATAATAACATTTCAAATCTGAATAATGTTTCAATTTTGTTTTAGATCTTATTAGGCTTGCGTCAAGATTTATTATTCACGATACGATATTATTATAGATTTTTATGGACATGGTGTAGGTACTATAAAAATTTAGATTTATATTAGCAGTATCTTAAACTTTTTTATTTTCATTTAAGGACAGGAGAGGCAATAGCTTATTATAAGACTACCTCGAACAGTGTTTCTCAACGTTCCACGAAATTCTAAGTGTGCCGCAACAAAAAAGGTTGAGTATCACTGACCTAGAATATAATTAATTAATAACTTGAAAACCCAAAATATTTACATGCCTATGACATAAAGCACTAATTACAGTGAGAAAATAATGGGTGTGTTTTCTGACGGCCAACTTATAGGTTACTTTGGTATCTAGTGTTACATTTTAATGAACTAATTTATTTAGTAATTAGCTGAAATTATAGTTTGCAGAGATCCTCCTTGAATCCTATAGCTATGTTTATTATGCAATGTTATGTGATTGTTTTGGAACTGATAGGCTATGTAGGCAATGAGCTAAACTATTCTTTAGGTACTTATAATAGCATATTACAAGCAAATAATTGTAGAGTCTAACTTAATGTTTGAGTTTTCAATAAAAGTCAATAGTTATAAATTAATATATTACCTATGCGGATCTTCAGGATCAGGCAATATGGTGGTAACTAGCTCGTCAAAAAGGCCCCAACTTCCTCGCCAATGCATCAAACAAGATATGATAAAGACATATGTATATATTCTAGATAGTAGCCGCTCATATAACCATCTACCAGCGCCACCTCCCTCATCACTCCAAGCTCCAGTTGAACGAGCAAGGAGATAAGATCTGAAATTCGTAATTAAATTCCTTATGGCTTTTCTCATTAGAGCATAAACACCCTGTTAAGACACAACATATTATATTGATTAATTTATATTAACAGAGGAAGAAAAATATATATAAATAAGTTTGTATAAAACAGTGGTTTCTACACTAAAAGTAAATGAAATTGTTTGCTAATATAATAAAACAGGCGTTACGTTATAATTATAACAAATATAATGATAAAAAAGTTAAGGCGTTTAACTGGGATATGTCATGTGAAGAAATAAAATGAAAACATTTTTAGTGATTTTCTTAAATACCACTCTATATATAAACTAAAAACAATACTTTTAATATGATGAACTAAATAAAATGCACATTTTAAATTCTAATATTCACTATCTTATTTTGATTGGTCGGTAACTAACATACTAGAGCAGGGGTCGGCAGACCGCGGCTCTTGCCATAGGATTATCTGGCTCTTCTTACAACTCACTGAAGCAAATTAGACTTTCATTATAGTATATAGTAAAGTTATATGTATAATAAAGTTCATGTTGCGGCTCTCTGAATGCATGGGAAAATCTACAAATTTGATATTCGGCTCATCTGGTTGATAAGTCTGCCGACCCCTGAGGTTTAGTTTCACATTTTATTGGTTAATAATTCACTAATTAAAAAAAAATGCGGCTTACTTTACAAGTTTATTTTGATTATTTTTAAAGCCATCGTGGTCGCAAGAAGAATGTATAATCATTAATTATTACAAAATACTGCCACAATTCGTAGTCGTTTTTTGTTTTCAAATATAAATAAAGGTCCTTCAATTACGGACCCAATAACATACGTTGGAAATCCGCATGTGGTTATTAACGAACAATGTATAAGCCCATTAGACCAACAATCGATATTATATTATAATTTAAATATAATTTAGTTGTTAGGGTAGTAAAAATATATAGTAACTGTGAAGTTTTGAAGCTTCTAGAAACTTTGGCTTGTTCACTTACTGGGGAATTTTTCACTCCTATGATACAAGTCGAAGACATTATATATATTTTTATTATTATTTTATGTATGTTTAATGACCAAACAATTTTTGTAATCATTAATTTTTTTTTTTTGTTAAAAGTTACATAGATATATGTATGTATATAGGGGATAGATGTTCCATTATTAAATACAAAGACTTACCTAATAAGTGTAAAACAAATATGTATGGTCATTCCCAAAATATAACTTTGGGCGAAGGGGAAGTAATGATGGTGTAAATCCATCAATTCCCAAGTCCCGCGCCAATTTGTAATAACTAAAGGCGCGACAATGACACTGGCGAAGAACGCGTCTCCACAACCGAATACAACTTCGGCGCATTCGCAATCGTCAATTTTGCAACTTTCATTTGATTTTGAATCATTGTTTTGCAAATTACAATCACTATTCTCGGTCTCAAATTCGTAATCTTCTTCGCCCTTTTCAATTGATTCTTCTTTTAAATTTGACATCTATAAGTATAAATAAATCTGTAAATTGTTAGTCCTCAATAAACTTTTTAATTTACTCAATTTAAAAAAAGTTTATTTAGTAGTCTTAAGTTTCACACAACAATATGCATCTTTTGTTTATTTATTTTAACTAAAATTTCAGAAAATAAATTTAATCTGTAGTTATGCGATGATCCCAATTTTAATTGCCTAGGGGGTTACAAATTAATAATAACGCAATAAATTTTGTTACATGTAACGAACAAAATAAAGTAAATATTTGTTGTTAATTAAATATGTTTTATTATTTATATTACCTACAAAATTAAAAAAGAATACTTACATTAAAATAACACTAAAAATCCTACCAAATAAAACACTTAATACGAGTAAATTGAAACTTTTTTCTTCCGCTTTTCACGTAGTTACGCCGGCACTTTTACATGTAGACTGTTCAGTAGCAGGCTTCAAAGGCAAACAATTCATTCAAGGTTGATCTTAACAATATGTTTTGTTTACTACTTCTTCTACCACGCTTCTATATCGATTGTAACTTTTGCAAGTCATAGACAGCGAAAGTTTTTTCCATTCACATCACATTACAATAATTTTATTTAAATATACTTTTAATAAACAACTTTAAAGACGAAGGCATCACAACACATAAGAGTTATAAGTTTTCAATTGTTTTTCTAAATAAATAAAATTAATTCCATATATTTTTTGAGGAAATTATTAGGTAAAAGAAATTCCTTTGTTAACCTTTCCAAAGCAGGTCATCAAAAAATTTAACCCAAACCACGGTGTTTCGACTCCAATACTTCACAACATTTGATTACTTTTCACGCATTAATGCGTTAACGAATCTTCATTTGGTTTCTAATTAATTTTTAAAGTAATGATTGCTTCCGGATATCAAATAAAGATTTTTAGACTAAAAATTTAGAATATTTTTAGTTAAGGATATAAGAATATTTATTTTAAAATTTTTACTATATATTTTCTTTTCGAATTAAATCTACGTAATTAATTTAGTTCAATTAGAGTTAGAGTATAGCTGTGTGGAAACCTAAAGGTATACCCTTATAATCTTAATTTATCCGTTTATAACCAATTTAGTTTGAGTAAATATACATAAATACATGAACTTAGGTATTGTTTATTTAAAATATTAGTACGATTAAATTCATCACGACATGAAATAAGTGACAAGGATGAACGTGTAACAGTTTAAGTAAATGTTTTAGGTATTAATATTATACAATTATGGACTACGAAAATATACCGGTAAAAATATATAAAAGAAATGAACTTTGAAATTATGACGCGATAGTTATATTTTTATATTTTGTTGCTTCATAAAAAAAATATTAAGTAGAATAATAGATACTGGATTGATAAAGATGTCACGTCGGCAGTCGAAAGTCCCGGGCCTGAATCTCTTAGGTCTTAAAATCTCAGTCGGTAACAATGAGTATGTCAATTTATGATATTAAGAAAAAGAAAAACTAATTGAATGAGTTTCTAAATTCAATCAAAACTTTATAGATGTAAATACAAATTTAATTGAAACTTTAAAAAATGTATGTAAAAAATTAATTAAAAAAGGAATTTAGGGATAATAAGAATATTAAAACTAAACTTGTGCAGCAAAAGCGGTTTTTGTTGAATTTTATCAATTCAACTGAGTTACAGCACTAGAGATGACAGCAGACAATATATAAACCAGATTATTTGTGAAGTTTGTCTTCCCTAATATATTTCTGAAAAGGAAAATAAAACAATTACATTTGTAACCATATTTTTATACAATTTAATTAATATAAGTAGAATATATTTTCTTATTAAATAATGAATTGTGTGCATACAAGTTAACTGTACCAACTTTCATATGAAGCAAAGCTAATAAATTATCTGTAAATTAACAAGCGATGTTACATTAATCCCACTGCTCATAGAGATATCCCCATAAACAATGAAGCCTTAGTACACTCTCCAATTGTCTTCGCTTTGATCTTTTCTTAGCAAAGTGCAAAAACCAGTGCATTTAAAATAATGGCAGAAAATTCGTGTCAGATAATTAGACAAAAATCATTACCGAAGTTGTCATTCTAAAAGGATCGGCAAAAGCATAATATTGCATAAATATTTTTGATATATTTATTTTAAAATATGTAATAGGTAGTAATTGTCTTCTCTGATTTAAACACTAATTACTCTATGGTAAAAAAAATAGTTAGAAATTTCATTTGGCATGCATGTAACCACTTTTATATCTTTAATTCAATGGCTTTTTCTTTATTTATTTTAAATGTCTCATTATACTTAAAATAATCTGGCACGAACTAATGCAATAATAATAATATAACTAAATACAACTAAGTAAATTGATTATATTATTATATATTTTAATAATTAACATTATATATATTTAAAATTCAACAACCGTAAATTTAGAATGTAATTTTTAACATACTTAGTCATTTTCTATTTCTATAACACCAATAATTTTATCTAATTATTTTTTTTCTTTTGTTAACAATTCTATTTTTTTTTTTGTTAATAACAATAACATTTATAAATTAAGAGTCATGACCATCTACAAAATTATATAAAAACAAAATATTTAAATAATAACGTTAGATTTTGTATATTTCGAATGTATTGCAGTCCAGAGCATTCTTCTCCTTTCAAAGATACATTTTAAGTGAAAATAAACTGAATTTAATAATGCCTACATAAATCAGATTGACAATGACTATTATTCCAATCTTCCCGATTCTTTAACCCTAAAAAGACGGGTAAATCCGCCTACTAGCTAGAGGCTCAAATGACCCCCCAATATTTAATGTGTGTACCAACAGTTCATTGGCTGACTTTAAACCTTAGTGAACAGTCTACAATCTTCAAATGGATACAGATTGAACTTTTGACTGGAAGAAACAATCATTAGAAAGAGATAACTATTATCTTGTCATGTCTCTTGCGTTTATTTGTTGCAAGTTGAGGCATGTGTGAAATGCTGGTATGAAAGGGATGCAGATATCTCCTCTGCTGTTTACGTCATCGCGATTTTCTCTTTCTATAGCTTATATATCTACAAAAACTGTATCCATTTGAAAATCACCGTGTGTACATTATAGTCACGAAGAAGTTACATTAAGTACGCAGCAAAGATTCCTCGAAGATTCGAACTTTCTCGATCACAAGCCTTCATACATACGAACTGGTGATTTCAACTCTTAACAGACAAACGGCCATGAACTTCAATAACAAAACTATAGTAACTCGTATCACAGATTATAAAAAACCCTTCAGTAACTAAACAAAACTTTTTTGTCTTGGTATCGATTTTTAGTGAGAAAAAGTTAATTGAGCGAATACACTATTGTGTGTCCCACTCTACGTGACTCGAGAATAAATACCAGAAATTGGATTCTGATAGGATTATAGGTTTTTTCTTTACTAATAAAAACAGAAGTCATAAAATAATTTTAGACCTATTGCTCACTCGCATTTGATTTTAAAACTTGTTTTTAGGATCTTTTATAAAACAAATAAATAGTATAAAATCGATTAAAAAGGCAAAACACGTATTGTACTTCCAATAAAATATTGATTTTATATTATAGGAAGTTGAAGACAATTTTTTTCGACTGATCGTGGATTTACCTTAAATAATATTAAAAGAATTTATCTATATTTGTCACGTTTATGCTGAACTAAAAATACGGATTTTTTGTGTAATGTAAAGTTTATTTTTAAATAATGCAAAATGTTCGCGGAAAATCTTATTATAATATGAAACGCTGAAACAATTTTTAGAATATATTTTATAATACCTCTGTAAACATAACAACAACATTTAACAAAGCTATGTTTATATATATATATATATATATCTATATATTATATAACAAGCTATATGTACCTACATTTAACACACTACATTTTAACAAGTTGTAATAATTACATACATTGTCATAACAATTTAAGAAAGTAGCAGAAAGCGCTGATTACCTAATAAATATCTAGATTTGTCTTGATATAATTGCACTAAGTTTTCTTTTATATATTAAGCTATGCTGAAAATATATATAGTGATTTGGGATTTTAATAACAATAAAATATTAAAAATACTTCATGCGGCTTACTAACGCTAATCGCGTATTAATTAACGAAATAAACGCGATAGTAGACTGAATAAAGTATTTCATACAAGTTAATCATATTCGCAATTAACCTAATACAACAATAAAAACTCTTAAAATACTTACAATAAACTAAACTAAAATTAACTAAACAAAATCTCTCTCTTTTCAGAAATGTCAAAAAGTTGTGTATATATAAATTTGATTTGATATGATTTTTTTTTTAAATAAACAATTGAAGCGAGTCACAAAACCGCAATAATTGTTTCAAGTGTAAAAGAGTAATAAGGTATAATAAATAGATTTAAAATATTTGAAGAAATACTTAACTAAGTTTTTAATGTATAAAATATTGTCTCATCAGAAAGTTTGATATTGGGGGCGGGTTAATCATTTTCTTGTTTTTAAATCTCGAAGACAGTTCGTCTTAAACTCCAATCTTATTGCAAACTTTACGCAACCCGCCCTTTTAAAACTTCATGTTGTTTTAATTTGACACTCCTGTTAAATCACAGTCAAATAATTACAAGCGTAAAATTCTTTCACGACCATTGATTATAATACTTTATAACATGACAGCTGTCAGTTAATAAAGTTTAATTTGTTCATTAACTAATTTATGAAAATGTCAAATACTGGGTGATTTTTTCCAAAAGTGTTAGCATTGGAAAATCTTCAATTATATGAGATTTTTTTGTTTTGTTTTGTTAGAGACTACGAAAAAACTCTATCAATTTGTATCATAAAAACAGATGAAAATGTTTTTCTAAATTTGAGCCGCCTTTAAAGGAATTTCACTATTTCATTAATTTTAGGAAAATATCACCCTGTATATTTTTTTTTATTAATGACGTTTAATTCACATATTTACTCAACAATAAGCTCTCAGAATTTTAAACCACCAATTTATTTTTTGCGACAATCGAAAGATATTTAAACTTGTGCGCGTGCGCATCACCGCTCACTTTTAATCTTCTCTACCTCTACTCAAACTAAACCGGCGATGGAACTTAAATCCTTTCTTAGTTTTGTCAGGTTTATCTTCACTTTTTTCTTCAACTAAATTGTCAGCGCTTTTGGCAAGTTGAGCCACACTTTTCCTTCTATTCTTCATGCTTTTAACCAACTTGTAAAATTTGCCCTTTCTCTTTGTGGAGTCTTGTGATGGATCTTCATCGACTTCCACTTCCACGCTGAATTCTGATGATATGTCACCGAGGTCCTCTACACTATGGCAGTCTATTACAGGTTTTGGTACTTCTAATTTTGAAGTAGACGGTTTGCGCTCTTCTTGTGGGGGCGGTGGTGGAGCATCAGGATCTACACACTGAAAAGTAATATTTAGAAGTTTGGGAATAATTTTGAATACGAATTGGGCTTAAAAATCTTTGTAGATTAGGTTAAAAAACATCAACACATCAGCCCATCAAGTATCCACATATATTGATTCTTAAATATTTCTGTGCATCTTAGTCCTTTCATTTAGTATTAGGTCAGTCCAAAAGACCGTGCGCATTACACCCTTCAAAAATTTCGCCAAAATGCGCACGAACTTTTGAGCTGACTGATAATTTTAGGATGTAGAACACAACATACTGATTCTACCATTTCACTGAAACAATTATTGACTTAACTTGGACACGACTTGATTGATTTATGTGAAGAATATTTGCAATTAATGTTATAAACATTTGATACTGACTGTATAATAAAAAAAAACAACTCACATCCTCCAAAGGAATCCTATATTGTGGAACCTGTTCTGGGTGTCTCCAGGGTTTATAATAGGGTGTGTCAGTCAACGCTTTCCATCCAGGATACTTCCGTGAAGCCGCATGTAGTTGGTGAACTAAACGAGGTGCCAGTTGAGCAGTAACCCTGTTCACGAGCCATGCTGGAAGAGCTCCACGGGGGTCTGATCGGGAAACGTAACCTAACCAACTTCCACCTTCAGGGCGAACTCGAACTACGAAGCCCGTGAGGAGAGATATAGCTCTGAAATTTTTCATTTTATATAGTAGTGTCATGTTAGGTTTATACTACATATATAACAAGCTTTATGAGCAGAGATGTATGCTATCGCCTCCGTTTTGCCGGATTAATGAGGTGAATATGCACCAGATTGACAGAGCTGACCTCTCTTGTCATATTTATGTGTATAATACTTGATAATTATTCATTTGTTACTTATATACTAGGAGTATATATATTTAAATAAGTATAAATGTATAAGCTACAATATGATCTAATTTTTATTCTTTCAAAATATTAAGACCAGTGGAAAATAACCCAACGTCCTTGAAGCTAAAAAAACAACCACTCTATAAATATTTAAGTATAGGAAATATATAATTTGTTAGGCCAATTATTTTTACACAAAATCAATATTCCGTATTCTGTTTTAAGAATACTCGTATATCCAAAACTTTCATTTTATCAGCTACTTTTGGATAATATTGATCGTCTGAATTAAATATTTACGATTGATGAAAATAATCCAGTAACGTTATTAATTGGGTGTTTTATTCTTGATGGTATTAAGATCGAATTTAGATCGAAAGCGAGTCTAAGATTATAAAACTCGACGTCATATGAAACGGAACATAATTTTAATATTTATATGCTTGTACAAAAAAAAGATACTGATATAAGATATGTATTTTAAAGTAAATAAGTTTTTTTTAAATTGGGGCTTTTATCTGATAAGACATATCAGCCCCATCGTGCCTTACCTAAATCTACAAAACTTAAAATTAAAGGAGGGGCCGCCGATGAACCATCTTGCAGAAATCTTGCAGAAAAAATAATAATAATATTTTTGTAAATGTTAGTACTAATATCCAATTTCATGAGTACTCTGATATTAACGCGAGCAATTTAGATTCGTTATAAATCCGATAAAACACTTGATCAGATTGAAATAATCAGAATAAGCGTGTATTTAAAGTGCTCTCGACAGTGGCTATTAGTGGAAGGACGTCACGGATTGTGCCGCTATCTAATCACGATCCTCAACAATTGGGAAATGAACCGTGACTGTTGTGTGCTCTCTAACTAAACGTCAATAAGGTTTTTATCTATTATACTTGGTAAGGCACACTTCGGAAATTAACTAACAAACGTATTTTAATTTAAGTAAATAACGACTTATCATGGACTCTATCATACGGCACATCATATCACCACACTCCATGTAGGTATATTAAGCTAGAGTGAAACCTTTAAGCGGAGACAACTATTACTACAGTAAGATGTGACTGTATCGGTTTCAGGTGACGAATCCAGGTTGACAGGGCACATTCCTCTTGTATGTGCATATGATTGACTTTGCTTGTTAAATTGTAAATCATATATAAAGTAATAATAAATAAATAAATACTAGTTTCAAGCAATCCTGAAACGCGACTATGTCAGTCAGTTCACGCTAAAAGTGGTGGTACTACCCTAAATACGGGATACTGATATGTTTTTTCTGTTAGCTATTAAGAAAAGCTATTATTTTTGCTTGTTTATTCAAATATAATATATGAAATAATTCTACATTTTAAATAACTTTATATCTGCGACACAATTTGTCGTAGAGCTCAGAATTAAACCCACACATTAAAATAATAAAGAGCTTCGTAAATGACAGACATGTTTAAAGATATACTCTATTGTTTTATTTAACAGTTTTGTTATTTACTTCTATACTCTTCTGCTTCGAGTTGTAATAATTATGAAATGTGTTACCTATTTAGTAGATAAAAATGAATACATGGGCAGATCTATAAAAAATATGAGGTAAGCGCACCTGACAAATCCTTTTCGTGGTGGGTAATCTTTGTGATAGACGGAGTGGTTTAGGATCATCTTCTCGTCTCCAGTGTCCAGCCATGATCGCTGAAGCACAAAGTCCCGATTCTTGAGCGGTGCCGGACAAGACACTAGAAGAATAACATTTGTAAAGATTTAGTGTCTATTATACATAGTTGAGACGATATATTCACAACAAATAAATAGATGCATATATTGTTTTTCATGTATCAATTTTAAAACGCGGTCCAATTATGTATAGGTAGTATAGTAAAGTCATTCTTTCGTACTCTCTCGCACTTCTTCATATTTGATACTAAGAAATCGGAAAGGGTCAATAAAGTAAATGTTTACGTGCGCTCGTAAATTTTATTTTCGTCTCCAATCTAAGACGAAACGACCCATAAATATATCGAAAATAAATACAAATAAACGGAAAGTGGTTCCATATAAGCAAATTTCTTATTACGTAGATGTTTGTTTGTTTATATTTTATATCTACTTGTATAGAAAAAAAAACCTTATTTTTTAATTCAAAAAATTTGGTTTAGTATCATCGAAATAAACGAATGGAAGCAGTGTGTAGATTTTTAATTGGTAATTTGATTTGATTTATTATCTATTGTTTAAGGTATCACTTTGTATAATAACAATTTATTAATATAGTTAAGACATACAGAAAGATTTGCATCCAATGATCCCACACTAAGCGATGTCTGACAAGTGGGATCGATTATTTCATTTATTACCAATTAAGTATTGAGCTAGTTTAATTATGTTCGCGAACCCCTTCATATATTATTAGTTTTACTATAGTTTTGTGAAATTTATAGGTACCTACATACATATATATTTATTTATTTTTGTTTAAACTAGATATATGTTAGTTTGGTAAAACAATAATCAATTGATCAAGACTCAGCGTCATCGCTCACATGGTTCTGTATAAAGTTGTAAACGTACTTTGAGTATTGTGATAAACGTACACGCCTCATTTCTTTATAACTTATACTAGCTTTTACCTGCGGCTTCGCTCGCATTTAAGTCATTAAATAAGTATCAGAGATCATTTCAATAGAAATGAATCAATATGGTTCCAAACAGCTGAAACTATAGGCAGTTGGAAACTATAGTAAAAATAATTTGTTTTTTTAATAAAAAGCATCCTATGTTAATTTTAGTACCTCCAAAAATATGTGTACAAAGTTACATGATGATCGGTTAAGTAGTTATTGCGTGAAAACGTAACAAACAAACTCACAGTCACATTTATGATATTAGTAGGGATGATTATTTTTTCATTAAATTTTTAAATTCATTTTCTGTGTAATTATAACGAATTTTTTATGTGTTTCTTTTACAAGATATTTAATTCCAATAAATAGTTTTATTAGGTATTACTACAATACTAAAAGTTCATTGTTAATATTTAAAAAAAATACATTTAACAAAAGTAAGATTATTCTTTATTCATGAAAATTATTCAGTTGCCATTGTTTCTGTTACGCGATTCATTCTCTCTCATCTTAATATATTTGCATTTTTATATTCCATTCCGTCTTAAATAATTGTTTTAGACGTTTCTTATTTAACAGTTTTATTTGTTCATTTGTTATTCATGTTTTATTTTTTATACTAGCAACTTTATGTATACGTACTTTTCCATTAAGTCTTAAATTGAAATTCTTACAAAAAGTAATCATTGAAATCTCGAGTTCATTTTGTCATCACAAATGGAAGAATTTATCCTTATTATCCCGGGTTATTATGAAATCAAAATTGACAAGCCATCTATGTGCTTTAGAGAAAAATACATGAAAAATAATTATTATTAATTTAGTAAACTAATAATGGCGAAATTGTTAATTAAACAATTTTAAATATCTTCATTTGACCAAAACTAATTCTGAAATCTATATAAATAACCATTAAACACTCATAAAATATTACAATCATTTAAGACAATAACGTCAGGGATGTAAGTAAAAAGTTTTCTACCCTTCGAAGTTTATTATTTAAATGTTCGTTGCGGCCGCAATACAAAATACCCACTAAGGGTCTACGTTGGACGTGACTGAAATTAATTGTGAGATACAACACACCAGCGTTAATCAACAACGTAGCGAGTAACCAGAAATACTAACCAGATTAATGTTACAACAATGTTTTTTGTCCGAGATCATTCTGTCGTTTTATTCAATTAATTAATTTTGTAATTGTTTTGGATGAATTACTTTTGGGGCTCTTGAATGAATTTTAAAATAACTGATTATTTTTACTAGCTAAAGTTTTTATTGGGAATTCCTGAAATATAGAGACTGACTATTGTTTTATTTTAATTCTGGTATTTTTAGTCAAACTGTTTAGTAATCCATCATCTTCAATTGTTTTTAGTAAATTGAATAAATTTTTGAGCATTCTTTTATCTATTACATATTAACATTAGAAGAGACGACGGTTTAGCGAAATATTTAATAAACAGTTGACAACTCAGAGATGTAGTCTCCCTCCAAAACTCCAGTGTGTTTTTAAAGTGTAAAGCAGTTATATTCTCTGTATTTACAATTATCAATAAATATTAAAGATCATAAAACAATAAACTTACTAGAATAATAACCGACATCATTATTAACGTTGATGTGGCCAGCGTCCTCAGCTGAAATCATATGCGTGTCCCATACGGATCTGTATTCCGGATCGTGCAACACGTCGTACAACGCGTCGGGCAACACGTCTTCGAATTCTGCTACTACCTGAAATTAAGTACTGATTTAAAATTGTATCAGAACTTGAGTTTTTTAGAAACCACTCACAATATATGCGAAAATTAAATAGTAAATTTTAGATAATAATATCTAATCTAAGCAAATTTTACGACATTAAAACATCGAACCAATTTTATCCAGTCTCATAAATCATAATCGCGACCATCACTGATTTCCTGTTCGTTCAAGGGACGGCCATGGAGACCCATTTATAACAGAAGCTTCTAGCAATATAGTTATATACATACAGTATAGGTACATATAGTTGAGTAGAAAACGCTTCAAAGCGGACCGTAGACGTTTAATCGCATTATTATGATGTTAATTATGGATACCATATGTTAAAGATAATATATGTATATAAACACAAAAGAAGATTTAAACGATTAAAACACAAATGGAACTAAGACCTTTGAAATGTCGATTTAAGTACAATTAATGGATCGTCTTTAGGACGATTAAGTCTATCAGTCAACGTTGTTCTGTGCTAGGATGCATTAGAAACCCCAATTTGATACAAACTTGTTGTGCAACTGATGGTGATACTAGGTTGTGTTTTTGGATTTTGGTAACAATATATTCAACACCAGTTTTCAGTCTTTCAGTATGTGTAAAATTTGTAATGGATACAAATTAAAGAAATGCATCGGACCCTAGACTGGAAATCTAATAAAATAGGTAGGTATTATTAAATAATAATAGTCGCGTACTGAAGTACAATAAGTTATTAACCTATCGTGTTACTCTATATTCCGTCTTTAATAGAAACTTCAGTTCTGTTTATCTCATATCTTGAGGCGCTTTCAAAAACAGAGAATGCTGTGAATACTAAATGCAACTGTGCAAACTTTGTTTTACGCCATTAGCACCACGGCGGGGTTGCTCCCAAGGGGTGGGCAGATGACTCTTTTATGGAAGAACTGGCTTTAATAAAGTATTTCGTACATAAACCTTCTTATTTTAAATATTTAAATTAAATTATACGTGTTCTTAATTTTTAAATATTACAAAATTATTTTTGAAAATTCGCGCGAATATAGCTGTAAAATAATAATTTATTGTTTAATTTAATCTAATTAAATTAAAAATTAATGCATGCGATGAAAATTATTATGGCGGCATAATTTCCCATAGCAACTTTTACTTTGTCTAAGTACCTACTTTTATTTATTTGTGTCAATCAATATGCATAAGCCGGCCGTGATAATATTTGTCTCTATTTATTTTAAAAAAAAATACTCAGATCACAAGATAAAATTTTCGTGATAAAAAAATACAAAAATTTCAGCTATTAATACCGTAAACAAACAATTTAAAAACCCTTTCAGCTAAAATTAAAATAAACGTTTACTTTTATTTCGTTGTGTTTACTGAGAAAATCAATAGCCCCTTGTTGTGTGCTTGCATGAGCTTAACAAGTGGTTTTCAATTCGCTGCCTTTCCTCTCCTCTTAATACTATATCAAAGTGAGTGTAAAATGAAAATCCGACCAAGCGAGAAAACTAAGAGGCTTTCATTGATGAATACAGTTTATTTAAAGATCAAAAGGAAACCTTGACAGTTCTGAGTGCTCCGTGTGCGGCGTCTTCAGCCCAGACCTTAACCCCATCCTTTTCATATTCCAACGACCACCCCGCAAACGTGGATAATAGGTCCTTTAAAGTTTGGAAGTCTTTGTCATCGGCCACGCGGGCTTCTCCGCGGGCCCAACCCGAACCGCGAACCATTCGCTCGCGACCATACCCGCGCGTCCACTACGGCAAATCAGCCGTTCCTTCTACCTTACCTACCCTATCCCCCGTCTTCAGTGAGGTATACGCATGCGCCGGAATCCCGCGCCAATGCGTTTCATGTGCGTTCAAGTTACTTGCATGGGTTTTGTACTTGAATAATGAATCTTATCACAAGCGCCTACAGTTAAAGTTTAAAATGTGAGTTTCAGTTAAGTAATTGTCTTTTAATAGGACACCAGCTGTAAAGAACAATGACAGTAAATAAAACTCACATGTCTGGTTGCCTACACGCCTTGCTGTCTGTATAATTTACATTTTTCTTGCAAATTGAAACTTATTTTGTTTGGAACAAAAACTATTCAAAACTGAATTAGTTTATAAGAAGCTCAATTTATTTACATTAATTATAAGACAAAGGATACTTAAATAGAAGCTAAAATAAAATTGAATACATAAAATAAATAAATAATTTTAACTCAAACTTGGTAACATCTTTTTTATACACCAACCACCCAAAGTTTTCATTTTATTAATGTTTTACGTAATTTTTTTAACGTTTAATAAATCCAAATAATTCTTTGATTTGCAATCTTATTTAAAAATATCGAATATTGTATCCTATCTGGTTTATCACTGCTCTATGTACAAATGATATTACGAGCGCCGTTCCTCTGACGTCACTTGTATTCTATTATTGTAAGTCAATTTGTATCGTAGGTACCTATTTAGTATAGCATATTTTATTATTAGTCTTATATAAAACTAGCTGTTGCCCGCAACTACGTCTGCGTAATAATGAATGAGATAAACCTAAGAAGATTTATACAAACTTTCATCCCCTGTTTTATCCCCTTGGGGGTAGAATTGATCAAAATCCTTTCTTAGCGGATGCCTACGTCATAACATCTACCTGCATGCCAAATTTCAGCCCGATCCGTCCAGTGGTTTGGGCTGTGCGTTGATAGATCACTATGTCAGTCAGTCACCTTTGAGTTATATATATTTAGATTACATCATTATATTAAAGAAGATACATTTGTACACACATAATTAAATATAAATTTTTCATTTGAAACTCATGCGGTTCTTAAAATATACTTGAACTAACAAGAACTGATGTCGGGAAGGGATTTCCCCTGACATTTGTTACGCCATCCATACCAAGCCATGAAATTGTGGCGACGGTACACTTTTTTAGCGCAGACAGCCGCCTTAGTAATGTCATCAGTTGTTACATCTTTAAATAAAAAAAGAAAAATAATATTAATTTGTTAGAATAAATACTTTATATGAAAGTTAATATTTAACTAATTTAAAAGATTTTATGTGGCATACAATGAATTAATTTAGCTATTGTTGTCGCATACTTAATTTTACATAAAGCCGTTTACATATTTTAATCTGTCTCGTTTATTTAGGTACCATTTAAAAGAAAGATAAATTTATTAGGTTTCAATTTAATTTTTTCTGAAAAATCACAGGGCAGGATCAGCAAATGGCATGCGTACAATTATAAAAACACTTACCAGCGCAAGTGACATTGCAATCTTTTCCAGCAGTATTAGTGTTGCTGCACCAATATTTGTCATTAATCTGGAACAGGCCGTAATCCCTCGAGCCATTCTTATTTACTTTGCCGATTTTGTGTGTCTTACGAGAGCTCTCTGCTTCAACTAGACATACCCCTAAGAAATAGTAATAGAACACATATATTGATTTCTGAACTAGTTCGCGAACATTATTTATCTAATTTAAAATACTCTTTCTGGCTAGTTCATGCGTTTTGAGCTATTGAGATTGGAACGAGATTCTTAGAAACGGTCGCGATGTAAGGAACGCGTCAATGTGTATAGATAGTATTTAGGGACACTTCTGGTGTATCAAGGGTCGCATAAAACAATGTCAAGATGCTTCAATGGAGAGCGCGGCTAAGTCATATTGACCTCTTTATTTAAAAAAAAACTTACAGTCTGCCAATTTATCTTCTGGAAATCCATGTTTCCGCAATTCCCTTACTAAGTCACATCTGCTAATATCTTTAGCAAAGGTTGAAGCGCATATAACGGCTAAAACAACAAAAAATACAATTTTCGTCATCATTTTTTGTTATAAGAGGAGTTTAATCTTTAAATGCAGATATGAGACTGTGTCGGTAAAATGTATGCGTGTATTTATAGGAGCGTATGCCGATAAGGAAATCGGCGAACAAGCAAACTGGGAAAGGGGAATCCTCTTTTATTTAGCATTCTTGCAGCATATCTTTTTGTGCGGGGATTTATTGTTTTAATAACTAATTCAGTAAAAAATAATTTAAAACAATATTTGAGGCTGATATTTATTAATGCTTTGACCACAAATTAGATATCTTTTTATTTCTTCTGTTCTGCTTTAAATGTATTTTAATTTTGTGCAATAAAGAGTTATTATTATTATATCTTGGATATAGCTCTGAAACTATTTAATATAAATATATAGCTATTATTGAAATACTCGTTTCGACCGGATTCGAACTCGAGACCTTTGCTTAACAGATCAGCGCACTAACTATCGCGGTAGAGATCAAGTAATACATATGTACTTGCGCACATTTGTACATTATTACTTTTTCTAGCATGTGTTTTACATGTTACTATTTACAAAGGTACAGTCAACATTTTAATGATTTGAGAAACTGCAATGAAATTACTATACGTCATTATGATAAAAATAAATTTTCTTAACTGCACAGATCATATCGAACAGTCTGCACATTCCGGTATTTTTGTCACTGACCATATGAAGTTCAATTTCTCTGTGTTTAGAAAATTATAAAATCTGATCAACCCAACCTTTCTGATGCCAACTGTACATACTTTTATCTCCTTATTCCGATATAATGCAAAATTGCATTTCGTTTTTACTGCCTATTCTAGAACCTACTATAAAGTAGGTATTGTAGGTTATTTTCTTTTCACTGCACCGAATATCACCGCTCACACCGACGGCTTTAAGCTCGCCTACGTGAATATTTTTTTTTGCAATAAAGATTTTATAAATTTATTTATAAAAATAAAATGTCCTAAAATGATTTTTATATAAATGCATAGAATAAAACATTAATACCACATAAAAACGCAATTAATGCATTTTATATTAGAGCAAATGTACTTATAAGGAATGATTAAAAAATAAATCAAAATTCGAGATAGTATTTAATCAATATTATTTCAATCTTGTAATGTTTTAAGTTTATTTACAATATTATTTTCCGCGCCAGCGACTTCGTCGAGTAGAGCTTCAGAGAATGTTTTCAACTGGAACAAATTGCATGAACTTTAAAAAAGGTCAAACGTTCTATCTAAAATTACACACGTTATTATTATTAAGAAAATTTATTAATATACGTTTTAATCACAAAAACAAATGATAGAAAATTCATATCATCATATCAAATATCAATAACACAGAAGCAAATGTATTTCTTAAAAAAAATTACCGCATGTTGCATTTCCTTCTTAAAATCATCGAGTTCTTTTATTCCTTTTTGCCGTTCAACTTCGTACTCATGTGTTTGTCGTTGTATCTCTTTCACTATTAGTATTGCTTTCTCGCTTTGTTCGCGGCATCTTTTGTCTGTATATTCTGCTTCTTCCAATGCACTAAAAATATTTGATGACCACCTTTACCAAATATCTCATGTATGGTGTCGTATCTCATGTGAAAAGTCCACTACTGAGTAGACTTCAGATAGTAAGAGAGGGTAAGATCCATCAAGTTGGCAGGACCAGTTCAACAGTTAGGTAGAGAATAAAAAGCAGTAAAGAGAGCTGCTGCAATGCTGATAAGAAAGATGGGAGGCCTTCGCCAGCTGTAGACATTTCATAATTTTTTATAGTAACAATAGTAGTGAAAACCAAATATAACGACAGTGAAGAGGCCAAATAACTTCAGACGTCATAGCCCATAGTTACTATTAGCATATAAGTAGATATATATGTATGTATACGTATATTTTTAATTTACATATGTATGTAGGATATAAATAAGTATTGTTTTTAAACAAAATGTTGAAAGAAGAAATAAAAACGTTGTTATAGGTTTTCGGTTGGGAGCTTACCATTTAGTGGCAATAACTCCATAAATGGTACATTCGGTTTCGACTGTAAATAAAATGTGAGGGTAAATGATAATAACTAATTACCGAATAGTAATAGCCCGCTGTTCTTGTCTCTTGGCTCGATTTTCTGCAAAAACTTTTGCATTGTCTCGGCGTGTTTGCTGAACTTCAGCCAATTGCGCACTCAAATCTTTCAACTCCAATTGCGCCATAGCAAGCTCATCTTCTCCCTCGCCCGGGGAATTTTCTGGACATTCCAATTCTCTGAAACATAATACAGTATAGTCTCACTAATCCGACACTTCGATAGATCGGCACCGGTAAGAGTTAAACCAGATGATGCGTTGATTTGTTTCAACACCTGTATAACATGGGCAGAAGAAAACGGCATATCTGCCAAAGATATTATAATTCTTCGCAACATGCGAGAAACGGTTTTCAAGCAAGGACTACAAGTTGCACAAAAGCAGACCTCAATTAAGGATTATTTTAAAACTATGTATTTGTACATGTTAATTTAATACATTACATACATTTATTCCCTCTATGAAATGCTTTATTTTATTCATTACCTATGACTTTTCACTATAATCCAGTAATCCGAACATTCCAATAATCCAGCACCCTCCGGTTTTTAATAGTGCTGGATTAGTGAGATTATACTGTATTAAGATTAAAGTGACCAGCTTAACCTTTTTGATAACAACTATACCACCCACACAAGCTGACAATATACACATAACCAGTAAGACAAAACTCACTTTAAAGACTCAGTTAATTGAGCAATTTCATGTAAAAAATTATTAGCAGCCACCAAATTAGGATTTATGTTTTGCAAATGATTGCAAGCAGTTTCTTTTTGCATCAATGTTTGTTTCAGAGATTCCAGTTTCTCATCTGCTTCTTGCACATTTTGTGCTGCCCGCTCAGCTTGTGCTCTTATATCGTCCGCGTCATACACTCTTAAGGCACGTTTGCGAGTAATTTCAGTCATTATTGAATCTCTATGGGCCCGTTTCTGTTCAACAGTAACTTCTAGTTGTTGTATCTCTTTTAATAAGACTTCCAAATCCTGTTTTTCTTCCTCATGAGCCGCCTTCTCTTGTTTTAATTCTTCTTCAAATTGTTTTATATCATGGTCTATCTGTAATGATTCAAAATTAATTAGACAATACCCTTGAACTTTTTCTGCAATCACATAATATGAAAATTGAAAGTTCATTAATGCATGTCACTTGCAAACCTAAAGCAGACTTGTCTATCATGCTGTAAAAGCTTATATAAAGTGAAACCCGACTATCAGTTTACGGATTAAGAATTAGTGAATTATTATTTAACTAAAATTAAAGCTATAATTATATATTGCAATAAAGGAGCCAAACTTACGTAATTTTTGTTTACTTAGATTTTAAAAATATTATTTAATAATTTTGGTATAGTACCTTAGAGAGCCTCTCTGAACGCTTCCCCTTTTCATTAGCCCGCTCATTGAGAAGTTCTTGAAGTTTAATTTTTTTCTCTTCTAACATGTGTACCTGACAACATATTAGACTGTTATTCATGATAAAAAAAAATTGATTCTAGAAAAACACCCATTATTACTAATACATAACCTGGAACCTATATCTCACAGTTAACAAAACAACTTCAACAAAATCAATTCAAACTGAGTGATTTTAAACTAATGCAATCTTAAATACTTAAGGAAGCTTATGGTCACTTGACCAATATTTAAAAAAAACTAAAAATGAAAATACCGCTTCTAAGTAAAACCAACCAACCTGTTCACGTTTCTGGAACAACTCCTCCTCAGATCGTGCAATATCCTTTAATTGGTGTTTGTTAAATATCATGAAGTTAAATAAAATTAGTAAGATAGGATGAGATGATGATATTGTTGGCTGGAGGAAGTGAGCTAGAGAAATAGATTTTAATGAATCAGGTGAATGCAAGAAGGAGAATAGATGATTGACTATCCGTGTCATGTTTATGACAGGAAGGAGGTCCCAGTAGTATGGAGTGTGCTCGTCACGTTCTTCTTCAGTTGGTGGCTGGGGACATACGATATATTTAATTCCATATAAGTAAACATTATATTTATAACATAGTTATATTATTTTACAAACTGATTTCAATCAATGTGTCATACTTACAGAAATAGCCACATCACAATCAATTCCAAGTTTATCAAAAATTTTAAATAATGCTTGAATAAACATTTGAGGTTTTTTGAGGTCAGTAGCCTCAAGAGTGAACTCTGGGAACTCAACATTCCAATTATTGATGAAATCTTCCACTCCAGTGGCATTATTTGCTGGAATTTTACAACTTGTTTATTAATGTTCAGAGACGAATGAAGCTCAATTTAATGTGACATCTACTTACCGTTACTCATATTTATAACAACTTAAAAATATCCAAATATTTAACAGTAATTATAGTTTCTACTCCCTCGCAGCCACTCGCTATAAATCACCTACTCAAACAATGAACGACCAACGAACTTTTTTTGACATTTCATACTAAATTGACATTTGTTATTTCCAAACGAAACGTGAATCTGATTACTATATAACCGATGAATACTACATTATCTTTATAATTTTCCAAAAATAATGTATATTTAAATAAATATCGTTTTATAACACAATAAATAAAACAATGTTACGACCTTTTTTTTCAGATCGCCGCTTAGATTCGATTTCTTTTCTCAAATAATCATTATCTGTCAAACCACTATGCCCATACCTATATTAATGTCTCGAAGTCGAGAGAGGTCCTGCGGCAATGAGTAGAACTAAGACATAATAATTGACTAGAATCTAGATTATAATTGGCATATCGGTAATGAATTCACTAGTGCTTGTACGTGACATTTAGTAGTAGTAGTAGTAGCTACATACAGGTTTATCGATATTTATTACTCCTGCTTTCTGGAGCTTTGGGATTTTTTTATTTATAAATTATAAAAAGTACGTAACCATAAACTGATACTTTGCGAAATTATGAGAAGTTTATTCCAACCGCTACAAAATAGAAATACATACAATACAGGGCTGTCGCTCGTATAGGTTCGCTCCTGTTTGTCTATCTCTCTCTAACACAACGCGCGTCGATCTCTTTATACTATTATCTATGCTGACAGCCGTAAATAAAACACAATATATTCAATTACATTTATTTTAAATACCTACTTAAAGATAAAAAACTTATTCAATAAAGAACATAGATACTTTTGTAAGAAATGCCACTAAATAATAATAATCAAAATTAAAATACCATCTTTAATTAAAGACAGAGGAAATAGTAATGACCTTTTACTCCGTTAGATTATTTTTGGTGTATGCAGCCGTATCAACCTAAAACTTGGCTTTAAAAAGCTTCTAATTTCCTGAATGCTTCGACACAAGTTCATCTATTTATTTAGCGCCTAACGGAGTTTCAAATTCATATGTAATATTGGCGTCTTGGCATCCTGCTTTCAAACTCTTAAGAATATTGCTGTTTATGTGTTTAAGATGTAACCCTTTACCGACAGCATCTCCCAAACATGTCTTAGCTGTTTCATAGTCTTTTCTGTTTAAATGCACAGAAATTAACCGTGAATAAGCATTCCCAAGTGCCTCTGGAGTAATATTTTTGTTTTGTTCCAGATAGGATATTAACTTTTTGATAATTCCAGGTTTGTTTTCCACAAATGCATATTGCAATAATCTTCTGAATTTTATAAACTTTACTTCATGCAAATGTTGTTGCCATAATGCATCTGCCCTAGAATCTTGCCCATTGATTATGTATTCCATCCACATGAGATTGACTGGTAAAATTTGGTCCTTTGCGGCCAATATCTTTGCTATTTCCTCGCCTGTCGAATATATTAAATAATTAATTTAATGAAATAAGATATATAATTTTTTGTTAATATTCAGATTAAATTTAGAAATATAAAAAAAATTAATTAAGAGGCGAACTGACGGAGTACAGTTGGGTACTAAGATTATTTTGTTACACATACTTACATTTATCAGCCAAATTATCATCTCGAATTATAATATTCAATGCATTGGATTTGGGAAATTGTTTTACTAAAGTTTCTGTCGCTTCTCCATTTTTTAAATCATTATACAGAGCGTTAATAAGAGAGTCGGAAGATCCACTCATCACAGTGGCTAACGTAAGTTTGTGATGATAATTAATTTCATTCCCTTCTTGTTCATAATACGGCTTCAATAATAGCAAACTCTTAACATCGCCTTCATCAGATAAAACTTTCAAAAGGTATGATGCAACTCCTTTAAACGGTTTAATACCTTCACCTAAACATTTCAAAGCTAATTTCAATGCTTCACTAGACTTGCCACTTTTAAGTAAATTCTCTATTTTGTTACTATATTGAGCCCGTATAGCATCCAAAGGTTTTTCAGTGGCCTGTGTGGTTTTATTCGTTGGTATAACAAATGGTACATCTCTATTATTAGATTTAAGATGATCTCCAAGTAGATTGAGGAATTTATCACTTGGTACCTCTCCTTCTTCTTGAAGATGATTCCACAGACCTAATGCTTTGTCCGTCTCATTGGCTTTTACATAACTGGTTAGAAGGTGATAGAAAATATTAGCCCTGTCAATGTGAGACAGCTCTTTTGATGCTTCCAATAATCCTTCAATACATTCAGTTTGACCACCCTGAAAATTATAATGAATTACTCCTCAGTTGTAGTTTTACCAAAATGAACTAAAATAAAATATAACTTACACTAGCATAACGTTTGCAAGCATCATTTAATCTGTGGTTACGCATCTGCAATCCTGGCGTTTGTAATATACGACGCGCTTGCCTCAAACGACCACATTCAATGAAGGCAAGAATCAAATCATATAACACATTTACCTCTCCGTGGATCTGTGAATAAGAAATATATAACACTCACACTAAAAGTAATTTAATAATTATTGGTTCAATAACCACCACAAAGTAACCATGATAGTCACATGCAGTAACTGGCATATTTCGTTTTTCTTACCTGAGTACTCAGGTCTGCAATCCACTGCAATTTGGTAGCATCCTCAGCGACAATCAATTGCTTCATTATTTCACCTTTCCAAGGAGTACTGCGATATAATTTGCAGCATTTCTCGAACTGATCTAGAGCTCCACTCAAATCGTTATTTAAAATATGAACTTTTATAAGAGGACCAAGTAATACGTTAGATGGCTCCATAAATTTCTTCTCAATTGCTAGGTTAAAGAAAGTTTGAAGCTAAAAAGAAAAAAATATTTTAGTTAGTATCATAGTGTTCGTCTATTACTGCAAATATAGTATATGTACACAACCTTTTCCGGATCTTTCTGTTCAGCCAATTCATTGAGAACTTGCCAGCACTTAGTGTTATAGCTGAAATAGTTGCTGCCATCCGAAATACCATTCTTAATTAAGTCAAAAGCCTCATTGACCCTATTAGCTTTAATAAAAGCATGAACCAAGTTCATACTTTTCAAATTGTAAATTTTGTACTCAGGGAATTTTGATGTTAATATATTTTTGTAATGTAAAGCTTTATCCACATTATTATTTTCACAATAGAAATCTATCAGTTGTCCATATGTAGCCTGTGTGAATGTGAATGTATCATCAGATTCTAATAGTCCAACAAGTCCTTCTACTTTTTCCACATTATTGTCTTTCATATACAGCGTGAGCAATTGTTTCTGTAACCCTTGAACTTCTGCTCCCTTTTGTTGAAGATTTGCAATTAAGATTTCTATTTCTGCAATAGTCCTTGATTTGACAGGATAAGTCCTTTTTATTGGACTAATTTCTAAGTCATCTGCTGTAAGTTTAGTTAGTGTTTCTGATACAGCTGGTGTCATGTTTTGACCCAAATGTTCTTCAATTAATGACGCTGTGTTTGATGATATACCAATGCCTTTAGAAAGAAGAGCTGTTAAAAGGTTCTCAATCTGATCTGGCCTTTTTAAACCTGAAACAATGTGAATAATTTATTTTGTATAGTGTATTAAAGAGACTTATTAAACATAATTTTAAAAAAAAGTTCACCTTTAACTGCACATAACACAATGTCATTGACATCAAATGTATTCTCGCCAGTCACTCCATCATATTGCCCAGAATCATCATTGATTTCAGGCTTAACAGATGTGATCTGAAGAATCTCTACAAATGATGATATGTCTTTGGTCTTTGTCAATGCAAAAACTAAATTATCCTTCATGAATGCATTTCCTTTAACATCATAATTCCGTACTAAATTAACTGCATCTTGTATTTGTAGATTTTGAAGTAAAACTTGTATTACACATCTTACACCAAGTTGTGTTGGAATATTTGCGATTTGTAGCTTAATCATAACATTATTTAGGTCACTGTCTGTTTTCAAGTACGGCACCACATAGTTCTGTATAGTTTCTCGATTAGGTGTGAGTCCTAGTGTTGACATGCTTCGTAAAATTTGCAAAACACCTTCCTCATCCTTTTCCTTTCCTTTCTGAACCAACAAAGGCCAGAAGTAATGATGTCTTAATGCATGTTCTCGTTTATGTAGCTCTTCCAAAAGATGCTGAGCCAATTCAACTTGAGTTTGTTGTAATGCAGCTTCCAAAGCAATAAGTAAAGCATTAGGAATCAGCCCTTCCTCTTGCAGCTCTTTGCAACTTTCGACTATGGATGTTGGAGATTTACTTGCTTTCAGAAGTTGTTTAACATAAAACGCTCCCTTATAAAATCTTTCCACTTCATCCATTGATTTTGGTTTTATATATGTTTGAAAAATAGTTTTCGCTACTTCTTCTTGGCCTTTGTTAATTAGACGAAGGATGGCATTGTGCGCATCTTGTCTATAAGAGGGTCCATGTTCAAAATAGTCAAAGAGTGCCTCAATTTTATCAACATGCCCATTTACGGCGAATGCTTCGATTACACTAAATATATTCTGAAAAGTATATACATTTTTTTTAAACTTAGTGAACTAATATTAAAAAATATAATCCATATTAAACTTACCTTATTGGTTAAAAAATTTTCACCTTCATTGGCCTTTGTCAATATCTCTTGCACACTAGCTAAATCACCATTCTTAGCATACCCACAGGCCAGCAAAGTATACGTATGATTATTTGCTTGTAAACCAGCACTCATAACTGTATTCAATACTGCTTTTGCTCCCTCTGTGTCACCAATAGTTGAATGACCTAATACTAAAGCGTTAAGAACTGGAATTGTTATTGGGTATCCAAGTTCTCTCATATTTTCAAGCACTCTAGTGGCGCCATCAATATCTCCTTGTTGGCAGTAACGCCACATAAGTCTTTGATAAGTTACACTGTAAACGAAAACATAAAAGCTGAATAAAAATGACAATTATACTATGAAATAAATAATGTAAATAAGTTATAGATAGCTTTTAGACTGAAGATTGATCCACATATCAATTCTCCAATGGTTCAACAGCAACCCACGTGCAAGATGTGTGTTGACTCTGTTATTTGTGTTGCTCTGATACCCACATTACAGGGTGACCTAGTTTGCTATCAGGATATTGTATGTATAACATGTATTAATTATTAATTTAATATCATACTTACTTATTGGGTTGTAATCCTTTATTAGTAAGTTCTTCCAAAAACTCAGCAGGTGAAAATTGATACTCATTTTCAATGTAAACTCTAAGTAATGCATTGTAATGTGATATGTCCATTGGCACACCAATATCGGAGAGTACAGACCAGATATTTTTAACTAATAGTGTTCTTTTTTCAGGCATTTCTTCAGTCAATAACTCACCTAAAATATAACCTCAACATTTGTCATCCTTATCCTAATGTTAAGCTAGAGTGTGCTCCTTGAGCAAAAACAACTCCTACTACCACAGACAAACGTCTGCATGCAAGTCACTTCCAACTTGTATGTTTGAGGAGACAAACACGCTCTATCTGAATAGACCTGACCCACTTCTCTTTACCCTGGTTACTCCCAAGCTGTTCCCAAGATATGACTAAGTCACTTCATAGACGTTACGCTTGAAAGTAGTCGTAATACCCCAAGCCGGCACACTGGGCTAATAACCCATGGCATGTGATTATTTAAATTTTAGTTGTCATTTAATCTTATGACTATTTAATGAGCTTTACTTTCCAAACGTCATATCAAATTAAAATAACAGTAAATATAAACTGATTTATGTTGGTTTCATTAATGTTTGTTTTAATATATAAGGAGGTTACAATTTAAATATTTGTTTTGTTATGATTAAAATAATTATTTACCACAACATCTAATAACCAAAAGCGCCTGTGAGCTGGTGAGGTCTTTTGTAACTTTTATTCCATTAAATAATTCATCCACATGCCGTTTGGTTACTCTACCACTTCTGCGGATTTCCCAATCCATACTTTCAAGTAGTGGTTCCAATCCGCTTTTATTCTTTGTAGTTGCATAATCACGAATCATTAAACTAGAAATAAATCAGTGGTAGAATAAGAAATAAGTCAATATGATTTAACCTAAAATGCTTTGGTTTTACAAAATATAATTGGCAACATATTTTTTTTAATGGTATTTGATCAACTTTGTTTTTAAGTATTGAATTATTTTTTAAGTTATAAGTACATCATTTAAAAAAAAAGTTGTACTCGGCGTGCGTCTCCCATGGCATTAAAACTTATGTGAAGAATTCTTTAAATTGTTATCTAATGTTATAATTTTTTTATATTTATAATATTTTTCTACTTTTATATAATAACTTGCCTGGTGGTGGCACCTAAATTCCCGTTCTTCAGCAGTAGACTTGTTTCTACATTTCGAGCAGAATTTAAAATCAATGTTCTCGCCGCGCCACAAAAATATCGCACAAGTTTTGTTGAACGTAGTAAGGACGACATGTCGTCTTAAAATATTTAAAGCATTAATAATCTATACTATATTTGATAATGATTTATGAAATCAGAGTGCAAGATGGGCCTCAACTGCTATTAGTTTTAGGTTAGAAAAGTTACGTCACTTTTGACGGCTTTATGTTACAAAAAGTATATATACGAACTCTCTCGTTTATTTAATTATTATTTATTTACTATATTTAAGCCTAAGCATCCTTACGATTATTTGTGGTTTTTTTTTAACTTATCTATAGCTACGTTATAATTGCTTTGCAAGCAATAAAATTTTATATACAATTTTTGAACGTATTGATCTTGCGTCACAAAGCAACAATTTGGACCAATCCATGCTCGGTGATTTGTTATCAAGAAATTGCGTTATCGTGTGGTGGGTTTAGTAGCCAAAAATAGCCATCGCGATTTATTTGTGATCTACACTGAGAAAAGAAGCGGTGTAAATAAATAATATTAAATATACTTTAAACTAATAATTAAAAATCTCACGAGCTATGGTGAGTATAATTCGATTCATAATATGTAAATGACTTCCATTTGACCTTTGATTTACAAGATCCGTTTAGTAATTGTGAATAATTAATAGAATTAGGAAAAAGAAATTATTCAATAATCGAATTAGATAGAATTTAGCTAAAAATAATTGTCGTCCTTTGTTTAAATTGTAAAAATTGAGAAGAACAATTAGTGTCCGCTACAGTGAAAGAGTCCGCCGGCCGGTTTTTCAGTATTGATTGCGTGGCGTAGTACTTCAACTCCCAAATAAAATATTCATAATATTTTCAGGCTGAACCAATCAAGGTAGTCGTGACTGGAGCTGCTGGACAGATTGCTTACTCTCTGCTCTATCAAATTGCTTCAGGAGCTGTATTTGGCCCTGAACAGCCTATATATTTAAACCTCTTGGACATTGCCCCCATGATGGGTGTACTTGATGGAGTAGTTATGGAGTTAGCTGATTGTGCATTACCTCTCCTTGCTGGAGTGTTACCAACGGCTAACCCTGAGGAAGCTTTCAAGGGTGTCTCTGCAGCCTTCCTTGTTGGATCCATGCCGAGAAGAGAAGGGATGGAGAGAAAAGATCTCCTCTCTGCAAATGTCAGAATCTTCAAAGAACAGGGTCAGGCTCTAGAGAAGGTTGCCAAGAAGGATGTTAAAGTCTTAGTTGTTGGTAACCCAGCGAATACAAATGCATTGATCTGCTCTAAATATGCTCCTTCTATTCCTAAAGAGAACTTCACAGCAATGACCCGTCTCGACCAAAACCGTGCCCAATCACAGATTGCTGCTAAACTTGGAGTCAGGGTTCAGGATGTCAAGAATGTTGTAATTTGGGGTAACCACTCATCCACACAGTTTCCTGATGCCTCTAATGGCATTGTTACCATTGGTGGAGTAAAGAAACCCGTTCCTGCAGCTATCAATGATGATGAATACTTAAAGACTACATTTGTAAACACAGTACAGAAGCGTGGAGCTGCTGTTATTGCAGCAAGGAAAATGTCATCTGCACTGTCTGCTGCTAAGGCGGCTTCAGACCATATGAGGGACTGGTTCCGTGGCAGTGGAGATCGTTGGGTCAGCATGGGTGTGGTTTCCGACGGCTCTTATGGGGTACCTAGAGATGTTGTGTTTTCTTTCCCCTGCACTACAAGTGGAGGTAAATGGAAGATTGTTGAAGGATTGACAATCACTGATTATGCTAGAAAAATGTTAGACACAACGGGGAAGGAATTGACTGAGGAAAAGGCAGATGCTCTTGAAGTGTGTAAGGATTGACTGAGCAAAATGTAAATGAATGTATATGTTTACACTTAATAGGTTTAAGCACTTGTTTATTGATAATAGCAATGTAATTGTTATTATTCAAACAATACTATGTTTATTAAAATTTTTATTTTTATTTTTAAATCGTCTTTTTTTTCTTTGACATCATTTGTTTTTAGTAATAATATTTGAATATTCTCTTATCATGTTGTTTAGCTAGGTGTAAGAATGTAGATATTGTATGACATTGTGACCTGATAAAATAATTTCGTTAAAAATAGTTGTATAGTTTCCTAATAATTAAAACTGATATTATGGTAATTTTTACTTATTACCTCTTCATTTATATTTAATTTTTCATACTTGATATAATTGAAATAAGAACATATAATCTTTACCAAGAAGCAAAAACAATTACATTAATTAATTTCTGTATTGATTCAATTCTATAAATCTATTGTATTTTCTGGGTATACCCTCATAGGTGCTGAAGAGTCATCTCGTATGTTAACTGACTTTCCATTAGTCTGATATCAGCAGATCTTCATCCTATAATATGTAGATACCTATGATATAAAATATTGTTTATAACTACTGTTATTTGCGGCAAGTTTGTTTAAAAATCAAATTTGCGTTCTCGTAAAATGTGAGCTATTTTAGATTCCATTCATTTTTTTATAGTGTTGCAGTAGACAGCGGATACAACTGGACAACAATAGAAATTTACCATCGCTACTCCCGCTTGACACTTGCTTGAAAATCCACCATCCAGTTTGACAGAATTAAAAAAAAAAGTGAAACTCACTGACATTACTCACCTTGGCCTTAACAATGCCTAGACTTATATTGCCACTGAAACCACTAGTAAGTAAGTAGCTTGTTTTTACTCTCTTGTTCTCTTCTTACATACTTACTATCAGACAGTGATGAAAAATCTTTAGACTACAATTGTAAACACACAACTATCCTTTCGTTTTATCTGAATTACATTTAGAAGTGCTGCTTGTTAAGTATTTATTATACTATTTATTGTATTACGGAACACTTTTAAACTGCTTTGCAATATGTATAAACGAAAAATAATTAGGCATTAAATATAAAAAAAGTTGTGTTTTGTAAATTCATTGTTGGCTAGGGCTTTGATTTTTATATAATCGATGATACAAATCCTGGTAGAGTATTGATATAGCAATTAATAGCATGAAAATTAAGATACATAATATATTTAATATACTATATATTTATTCATCGAGACTCAAAAAAGTTTTACTTAAACTACTTAGTCGATAGTTAAACGAAAGAAAGACTAATTTAATTAGCTTAAAGAATTTATTATTCATTTTGTTTTAGGAGTAAGTGCTTAATATAACAATATTTTATCACAGACTTTCACCTTTAAAATAATACCTACATAAAGATAGATCTTTGAAAATATAATAACTAAGTTTCACTTTCATAGAGAGGCGGCTTTACTTATAGTGCAAGGTACTGCATATGAGCGCTAGGAATATTGGTTTTGCTTTGTAATTACTTTTGTTTCAACATAATGACAATTTTGGTAGGTAGAGGGCGTAACATGGGCTAGAGCCGCCTCTGCTCTCATAGAGGATAAATAGATATTCATTGTGCCTTAGGTAATCCATCCCAAAACCTATCTAATCCATTCTGTAAAACAATGTACCTATTCGTATTTCACTAATTACAATACACGTAATCATTAAAGTATTTACGTTATCATTATATTTACATTTTTCGATTATAAGATAAATAAATCATTGAAAATGATTGATTACTATTTAACGTTTTTTTAACATATTGCGATGATGATTTTTTTTTTTAAAGAATCCTATTGTACTTACCATATTTATTATACCAGTCTATCTTAAAAGGCAAGCACCAAGTATCTACTACATAATACGAATAAACCTCACATTTTTAATTTACCAAATTATTTATCTATGTTTTAAAAATTTGCTCAAATAAATCATAAATTTGCTGGTGAATTCAGCAGTCAGTCTGTATCTTAAAGAATAATATGCGATAGTTCGATGTAAAACTGTAAAGAGAAGAAGCCCGACAATTTGGAACCAATAGGTGTCATTAGCCATGCCTACATCACGGAGTAATAATTTTGGGTCACCATATAGGCAAAAATCATCAGGACATTCCATTAATTTTCTGTTTTCAAATAACGCTAACGAAAAGCCGGATAAGGAATATCGAAGGTACGACGCTGACATCAGTGCTCTCATGCTGGTTTCAATTGTTCTCCCAAAGCCCATTCCATAACAGCAAAGAGCAAGCAAGGGAGCTGCCGTTGCTGGTCCTATTATTGAACCGTTCTAAAAAGAAATATCAATATAAGTGATTAATTTCTTATAGTCGTGGCGAAAGTCAGTTGAAGATTAAAGTACTTATGTCTTATTAGATACAATCAAATAATCACAATAAATGCTATAGTGAGCAATGTAAAGTTTTTAGCTGTATGTTCAGTGAAACATAGACGCGTTATAATTGATAGCAAATAGGTATCGAAACACATAGGTACATTCATTCGAAATGTGTGGTTTATGTTACGGCTTTTTAAATAATATTCTTTAATTAAATAAAGTCAAAACACATCACAAACACTATTGTGACGTAGAAATTGTGATACCAAATACTTTTAACAATAGTGTAACCTCAATATACTCAAACATTACAATTTATCGACTACAGATTTCACTTGAGTTTTTATCTTATCATTACGTCAATTTTCATTATCTTACAATTTTTTTGTCCATATGCAAAAATTATGTGATTAGCAGAAATTTAAGACTGAATATTCTACTTTCGAGTCTTGTCGTTTTTATGTTTAATGAAAACTCAATGCGTAATATTCACCGTAACACTAAACGTAGATCCGACCATTAATCCAAGTCCTTCAGAACATATACCAGTTAGTATTCCAATAACGGAGAACAGAAGGAAACGTTCCAGTTCTAGTATCTGACCGGACATTAAATACGTGATTCCGATGAACAATAAACCAAGGATTATCTGTAAAACAAAATTATATAAATCTTAAAAATATATATATTAGGTATAATCGTCACTTACATCGGCCTACTTTAGCTATACGTAAATTTTGAATGTTAATATGGCTTCGGTGATAACCTTCTTCTTGAAATAATGATTTACAGCAACTATAGTTAAAATTGCTGACTTTTATATACAAACCTATGTTTATACATATACAATATACACATGCGTACTATGACGATACCATGAAATCTTCGGGTAGTAGATAGTCCCGATAACAAAACATAAAATAAAACGCGTAGAGTCTAGTTGTACGTTTAAAAACGGTTTTCAGTTGTTTTTTTCTAATGAGTTAACCGAACTATATCGATAAAGTCAGCTTACTAAATTTACATTGTTGCTTACATCGTCGCGATGTGACTGTTAGTTTAAATAATATAAACCATAAACTTTGTAATAATTTATACAATAATAAACAACAATATTTAAATATAAATAAATGAGTTTTATAAACAACTTTATTTTTTAAATATTAAATGTGATAATATTGTAATAAATTTTATTTACGTGATTGAGAGTGATCCATAATCGTACGAGAGTAACAATAAAATTTTAAATTTGGAAGTTATAAAAATACGACGTTGTTATCATCACGTATCTAATATCAAATAGTTTTTTTTGTGCACCTTTGCGGTTTTGCAAAGTCCACTCACTGATACGATATTTGTAGGCAATAAAATTTGAATTGTAATTTTTATACATAAATAAGTAAGTCCCTGCTACATTATTGAATATTATCTAATAAATATTTGTTGCAATTGGATATCGAACTGAGGATCTTTGCGTAATGATCTGTGGGCTTATCACGAATTTTAGTCTGGCTTTCGAACCGAGTTCGCTTCAAGCGATTTGTATGGAAATTTGAGCAGCGCCACCGCGTGCGGATTTGGAACTACAATATTTTAGATACTTTTTGTTAATTTTTGAACGCCTCGATCTTTCATTCATTTGATAGATTGCTGGTGCTCATTAATCGTTAGTAAAAATTCATGATCCCGATTGCTAACGGATCCGTTTTACTTGTGACAGCTCGATTCGAAAGCCAGACTAAATTCGTGATAAGCCCACAGGTCTGTTAACGATTGCGAATAACAAACTTACCATTGTAGGAAGAGATGCGAATGTTAGAGCTGCATAATAAGCCTTGAGACTGTACCAACGATTAAAATATTCCCGTCTTAGCAATCGCACTTCCATTGGAACTAAAATAATAAATATAATAAAACGATGTGCAGCGCCAAGACAGATCAACACTGGTTACTGGTGCCAAGGCAACAAATTGTAAAAATTGATAAATAAACGTTTATTTTTATTGTTATTATTATTATTAAATAAATTAGAGAATTAAATTACAATACTTTGATCTCAACTTGAACAAAACATACGAGTGTATTGTGCGTACACGCAATTTTTAAAATATAATATTAAACAGTAGGTATATCTGATGATAAATATTTATAAATAAACATTAAAAGTAATATTTTATATTTGTTAAGACTACAGAGGCAGTCGGACAGAAGCAATAATTGGTAAGTTTCCAAAAATACACCATTTTATATTAATATAAAACCCGGTAAATACTTACAAATCAAAACGGGCACCATAATATAAGTGTACATAAAGAAGACGACAGCAGTAATGCAAAATTTAAAATTAACTATGGGTTTTCTTCCATCATTTCCGACCATTAAAAATATACTTCCAACTAATATTGCTGATAACACATGATGTAGAAACTGAATGTAGAGTCCAGTCTGTAAAACGTAAATAATAACCTTAAATTTAATAGTGGTTTTAATAGTAGCCTCGTATATGTATAACCACACTGCGCGTGATGTTAACCTAAAGTGCAATCTATGAGAGATAAATATCTGCAGTAACCGTCTAGAACAGTGTTTACCAAAGTGGGGCCCACGCCCCACAGAGAAGCAATTTGATTCTTAAGGGGGGCAATTCGAAAATGGACTCAACACGAGTTTAAGTCTTTCGCTCCGGGCCATTTAAATGCAATATTAGATTTCGGTGTCAAATTTAACGAAAAAAGCAAATTCTTAAATAATTACGGTAAATAATTATTAGGTATAATTTCGCTTGACGAGACTAAAATATCAACTGGGTGTTTGGTTACATAAGGGGGGCATAAGAATTTTAGAAAGACTAAGGTGGGGCATGGCACAAAAAAGGTTGGGAAACACTGGTTTAGAATGATAATACACACTCCACGTCATATCCTGGCTCCACTTCCAAACTGATCTCGAAACACGACTGTGAGGTGGTAGTACTGCCGCGGGATCTAGGCTAATGACCATCAACATTCTGCCTACCACTCTTTAATGCCATTAATAATAAACAAACCGATAAAAATTACCTAGTAGTTAACTTCTCTGTTCACGCTCCCGGTGAATTTCGTTACTCTCAAAAGAAAAAATACACTTTAAACATATTACTACAAGTTTAAATTGATCCGAGTTTTACAGCCGTTATTTTACATTTGATTTGAGATTTTAGATTCTTTTGTTTATCTATTTCTATTAATATGCTATATTATAATAGGTATAATTTCATTGAACGTGTTTTCTTTAGTATAAAACATTTAATACATGCAATGTGCTTACCCCAAAACTGGGTATAAAAGATTTATTTTCACATAATAAAACAGAATGGCTCTCCGTCATATAAGACGGCTTATATGTTTTCTTTAAATGAAAATGCGTAAGAACGAATGTTACCAGCAATTTGGCCATGACCTCACTTGATTAAGATGAATATAAATATTATTATTTATTTAATATTTTTTATCTTTGTTCTTATCTTGAACACAAGTTAATGTCAATGATTTGATTATATTTTTTATTACAAAATTAACATTTAGTTTATAACTTTTTAATGGTTTAAGTTCAAGCTTTAAATAAGTAGGTACTTACAGTATTCCGTTTATTCTGTACAAACATTCGTTTAGATAATATAAAGAATTGAGTAAAGAAAGATGTTGGAAATTCCATTTTCTGTTGCTGCTCTTTAGCAACATGTTCTACGAAGATTCTTTGTATAGATTCGTCTGAATGCAGAACTGGTCTCCTGAACAATAAATACTATTTTATTATATCTTTTAATGTTATATGTATGTTTATATGTAATGTAATAACATACCTTCCACCACGTGCAGTAATCCTGTCTAATTTTCTACACAATTTCCCATTTTGACATAATTCTGACATCTGTGCTGGTGTTTCAACATCACCTAAAAGGGTTTCCAAAACAAAATCAGCAGGGTTATGAGTCATTGGACAAATATATCCCAGTTCTGTTAGGTATGGCACGAGGAGTGGTGCTGCGCCCTGAAATTAAAAAATATTTTTTATATGTAGGAAAAAAGGCCAGGTCGGAGGTCATATACGTATACACTGATATATATGTGGACATATATATGTGCACAACGTGTATAACATGTACGTTTCGTATGATACGCATAAATATGACGTTACCTGAAATTATTACAATAATATTTAATTTGTAATAGGCTATAAATTTAACGACAATTGAAATTATTATTTTTTGTTTTTTTGTTTAAAAAAGGTTGAAGCCCAAGTTTGAAAATAGCTTGTATAAAGTTGTCGTGCGGAAATAATATAACGTTAAGCCGTATAGACTATAGATAAACCACTTCTTCATCGCTTAATAACTAGTACGTGAAGTTTTAAACAGTGCAGCAGTGGCGAGCTCAACAATACAGCGGCAACTTTTAATACTTTCACATTATCAACAAGTTATGGTTTTACCAAGAATTCCAAAAGTAGTTCGGAAGTTTGTTGGGAGGAACAGAGTTGGCGTAAATAATAAAACTAAGACAAATGATGAACAAAGTTTCTCATAAACTGTCATTTACGTTAGTGCACTTAAAACTATTTATTGGAAGTAGATTTTAGATTAACAATACAAATTATTATTTTTTGTTTAAGGTAATGTTGGAACAGGAATTAATCAATTTAAAATACTTTATTTTACATACATTTTGTCATTGGAAATTCGGAGAAATACTTATGAATATCTTATTATATTGCACTATCTATATATCAGAAAAATCTCATAAATATTACTACCTACCATAATCTACTTTTGATTCCTCAAAAAAAAAAATCATAAAAATTTTAGTTTGATTTTGATACCTACATCTACATTTCTGAAGTAATTGAAATTTAAGCCTATAATTTTGCTTTAAGAGGGGTTAAGCTTTCACTAGAATATCTCTAAACAATTGCGTTTACCCATCGTATAGTTGAAGAGGATATTTTGTTAGTTTGATAGTTGGTTTTAACGATTACGATCATCCGAAATTGGCACGTTCACGAAGCGTTGTTGAGACGATAACGCTGATGAAATTTCGAACTTTATGTTTGAATACTAAAGCAGAATTTTTACCTATCTGCAACAAAATTATTGAAAATAGCTCCATACAATGTTATATTACTATAACTTTTTCCATTGATAATTGATAAAACAATTGAAGCTATAAATTGCCCTTCATTGAGTAGTAAACCTTAGACCTACACATCCTTGATCTCAAACTATATGTTATTTCTTATTAATGTTATGGATGCCAGGACAAGGGTAGAACAAGCACACAATTACAGACCCGAAACAAAACCTAGCACCTACATATATAAAGTACTAAAATATATTCATATAGGTATATATAAAGTATTTGTTGCGTGAGTGACTAACCACTGCGCAATAGAGACCGTTATAATTTCTAAATTTTCAAATTTAATTTTTAACCAAAGAGTTAAGTCAGTGTTCTTTTGGGAGGATAAAAATTTAGGTCAGGTTAGAAGTATTTTAAGCATACAATAATATGTTTCATTTTAGTTAATTAAATAACATATAGAGATAGTTTTAGATTATTGAGAAAAATTGAATATACTAGAAAAGTAAGTACAAATGTATGTATCTATGTAGAAAGAACTAGAACACTGAAGACTAGTTGTTATAAATGAATCAAATAGAGAGAACTGAAGGATAACGTTTCCGCTTCAATAAAACGAAATATGAAAAAGTTTAAGTGTTGCTGGAAGTTTCTTTGACGTAGGTTCTTTGATTCTGAAGTCTTGGAGAGCTCGGACTAACAATCAGTGATGCAGTGAAGGAATTATTATGCATTAGCAAAGAGTAGATAAAGTTAGAATTCTTTTATATATGTAGTATATTTTTATTGCTATTGTTTTTAATTATATTTCACGTAATATTAATATATCTATTCAATAATTTAAAAAAACATTCGCTAATTAACAGTGTACGTAGATTTTGAATAGTAGAATGATTGACGAGTGTCTTGTGGTCTTGTTCTCATCATACACCTTTCCGAAGCCATTATAGAGTCTGCGATGAGCAAGCGCACGCCTTTAGTGCTTATGCAAATAAACTAATTTCATTTTATAGCATAATAGAATAATTATTTTTTTATATCATGAGTACAGAAGTCGCCTACGCTATGCCGTTTTGATGAGAAGAGTGTTATTATTTGTTTTGATAGATCATATTCCCCTCATTGTAATTTAGCCTAAATACGTAATTGGGTAGTTTCACAAATGTGAGATATAGTTATACTGCAGATACACTTCTTTGTATTGTCAATATGCGTCATGGAAAATAGCTATTGCCTTTAAAGGTACAAAGACTAAAGCAATGATGGGTCACAAAGCGCGAGTCGGTTGGTTAGAGTTTAAAATTTGCGTTGAACACTTATTGAACTTGCTTCTTTAGTTGGCAAAGCAAAAGTTCAGATAACTTTTATTTGCTTGTGGCTAGTAAGGATTTAACTTTGTGGCCGAGTTTAACTTAAATGAGATTTCTAGCGTAATTACACTTGCATACGTATATGCATCTACAATAAGTAATTATAAATAACAATAACGAGAGGAATTGATAGATTGGAAAAATTGATGTATAGGAGTTTTTTTTGTAGGAAAAATACCTCCAAAAGCTATTTATTTTTACCTAACTCGGTAAATAGTTCAAAATTATTTTATTTAATATTTTTATTTCAGAATATTATTTTACTCAATTTAAATTTATACCAATCTGTCCAATTTGCCCCTACTCGCTTTAAGCAAGTTAAACCGTAGGTATTTCTAAAAATAATCGACTTATGTGATTCAAAGGCAAACACTTATCTTTTGTCATTTTATCGTGAAACCAAAATGGACGGTACGCTGACTAAACTCGGTTTCTGACAGTTGGCACTCGTTAAAGGACTAGTTCTACAAACTTTAAATTTAGTTTACATGTGGAATAATCGAGAACTTGTTAAAACTTTTTAATGAAATTGACTTTTGAAGATTTGGTTTTGCAGTGTTGCTATGAGACAAAATAAATCTTTCTATCATGATACTTATTCTAATGTAGAAGTTGAATTAAATGGAACATTCAGCGATATAATTGAATTTTCAATACAAACATTCAAATGTTTAGGAAGTAATTTGGGTTTGCAAATAAGAAAAGCGTTCGCTGCGGTTTTATTATTCTAAGCATACCAATAGTCATTGTCGTTTAAAGGTTCATCTAGATTATACTGTTAGGAACAATGTTAATTTTCAGAATATTTTTGGGGATATTAAAAGAGCATTCACCCCCGCCTGCTTCCAGAGATAGACTGACTCAGTCGCACACGCCTCAGCGTTATATAGACTTCGTACTAAAATGGTCAATACAATGTCCATTTGATTGCAGGTTTAATCATTCCATATTTATTTTTTATATTATAGTTAAATAATACAATTAGAAAGTAATAAAAGATTGCGGCCTTATCGCTAAGAAGCGATCTTGGAACCAACCTTAAGAAAAAGAGTAGTTCATAATAATATATCGAAAGTATAAGTTCCCTTTTTATAGAGCATAGAGCCATTTTCTTTCAAGAATTTAATTCTAGTGTAAACCCGACATTAGTTGAGGGAAATGGAAAATAAAGTGCTAAAGTACAATCTGCAGGCATTATGCAAGCAGCTATAACCTAAGATTAGTTAAATGGAGCATACCGAGTCGTTACTTTAATAACGTTTTGTATTAAGTCTAATGCTTTGAACATTTTTGGGAAGAAGCTGCGAAAATAGCTAATATTTAGTGTATTTTTCCATAAGGGTTACCACCACGAGTAATAACTATCCAATGTCATATACAGTAACATTTCAAGTATCTACTTAAAGCTAGTCTCTGCAATATCATAGTAGGAAAATAGAGTTGCCACATTCTCAATAATATTATTTTATATGGATCAAATAATGGTAATATTTGTAATTTATTTAGTTATTATAATTTGACGTTCCGATAAACAGCTATCGTGGTCGCGGTTACTAAACAAAGTCTTTGAAACTTTGGATTAAAATAATCTAAATAATAACGATAATAAGCGGTATAAGGTTTTTTTAATTAATTAAAAAATGCTCGCGAATAACCTCAAATATTACTACTAATGAAATATCTCCACTAAACTAATTAAACACCCAAAAACACTTATAAATGAAACTTGCAAAGAAAAAAATGCAAGGAGTCTCGTGTAAACGATAAATTCATGTTACTGGCTGAAAAGAGTTTCTTACAAAAGAGAATTTAGAGGAAAACTTTCGAATTTAGAGACTTTAACAATATATACAGAGATAAAGCAACAATTTTTTAAATATAATTGTTAACTAACAATAATGTTGTTAATTAAAAAAAAAGTTTAATTGTAGTCTATGTATGAATATATATTTTGTATATATATATATGAAAATGATGAAATAAGTAATAATTAATGACAATTATTTTAATGCTATATTTTTATATAAATAACATTAATGTAATGGTTGTTGTAGTCGCTAAATTCACAAATTTTCCGCTAACTAAAGGTAACTGTTATTTTCCCTCGAGAAAACTAATTAGACAAGAGTAATTTCCTCGAGGACGCTATAAGTGTCATTGGCACCTGCATAAGTTGTGCGCTATGTTTTGTGCAAACTACTTTTAGAGAAGATTAGAGGAAGAATTAGCGACGGGATTTACGTCAGATTAACGACGTATCTTGAGTTTGTATGTAGTACAGTAATGCCCCGCTTTACGCGAGTGATACGTTCCGGAAAAAACTGAAATTTCCGCGACTTTAGAGAAGTTGATGACTACATTATGTTTATACGCACTCTTTCGCATAATGCGGGGCAATTGAGCGCGAAATTTGAATTTCTCGTTATAGTGAAACCGCGCATAACGGAGTCGCGTAAAGCGGGGTATTACTGTACATCCAATTTATATATAAGTAGATGGACTGATAAAAAGTTTGATACTTATTGATAGTTTAAATATGTATCATAGACTCATAGTTTCAATGCAACTTTGAATACTAGAAAATATTTATACAATTTTTATTTGTTACATAGAAAATAAAGTAATTTTTTCATACGTAGGTAGATAATTAAAATAAACGGATTCTAATAGGATATTGTTATAAGGAATTTAAAAAAAAACTAAGTATAAAGATCTCTATTTTAATGGCACTTAAGACTTCAATTGTCACAAATTAATGTCAGCGTAACATTGTATTCTGTTATATATATACCTATAATTAGAAACGTGTAACTGTCTGTCATTAAAAGATGCGCGAGTAACTAATTAAGTTATTACTGATGCAAAATTGAGGAAATACG
This sequence comes from Tineola bisselliella, assembly GCA_028551675.1. Lineage (NCBI taxonomy): Eukaryota > Metazoa > Arthropoda > Insecta > Lepidoptera > Tineidae > Tineola > Tineola bisselliella. Next base: position 33,126 of record JAPWLS010000216.1, on the reverse strand, counting down.
TAGAATTGATGACACATAATTATTATTTAAGTACATACATATGCGGTAAATAGGGCTTTAACATTAGATTTGCCAGCTTAAATATACCTATTTCTACCAAAAGCAAAAAGTATATATTTGTTACAAATATATAATATATAAATAAAATAATATAAAATTCATAAAACTACATAATTCTCCTGTTGTAAATTAAAGAAGATTAGAAGAATTAAAGAAAATGTTACACGCAGTAGAAATTTTAATTTGATCTTGCGAGACCAGTCATTTTGACTGGTCTGGTAAATTTAGTGTTAATAAACTAACCTGATAGCAACACAACCCTCTTGCCAAAACGTACACTCTGTCAAACAGAGAGAAGAGAGACGCTGATGGTTGATGCACAGTGCATATTATTGTTCTTCCTTGACGTGATAGCAATCGCAGTAGTACCACAAGGTGACGGATAGATACGACATCAAGACCACTGGAATTGGAAGTAATAGAATTATATTGCATTTTTTTCATAGTAGAGAAGCAGCATGGCTCAATCCACGAACAGAGGTTGTAGCCAATAGAGCAGTGGACTATATTTTTTATAATAAAACTCTTGAAAATTATATTTACACTATATTATCAATCTTTTATAATCCAAGCACAGAGATTCGTTCCCATTCGCAACCAACATCGAAATCCTCATTCGCACGTCTCTCGCATTCCTCTATTCTTTCATTTCAAATTTAAAATTGACTTACATTGCTGCCGCAACCTCTTTTCTGTCGACGACAGAGGTAATTACTACTACAGGTATATGTTTGTAGGTAGTAATTAATCACTATAGAGGCTTGAATAGATAAAATCAGTGCTATAAATATAGTAATTTTTAAATTATCATTTAAATAAATAAACGCCTGAATACCAAATTTTAATAACAATTTTTTTGTCTAATTATTTTTTTGTAGGCGCAACCTATTTTCAACTATACAAAAACATTGTAACATAAATAAATAATAAATTAATTCCTCTAACAGTAGGTATAACGGAAAAAATGTAAATTGTTAAAAAAAAACAAAAAAAGGCAATGAACAAAAACCGCTTCAATATCGTTACCGGACCTTTATGATGATAAGCAAGGAAACCGCTTTCGATCAAAACAATAAATTTTAAGAGTCAAAGTTAACTGTTATTGATATTACTGTGTGCCGAATATTAGCGATTGAATAAATATAATAAAATAAATGTTGATTAAAAAGTTGAATTTATTTTCTTAAGAACTCAATACAAGCGTTAGTGTTACTTACACTTAAATAAATTATGGCATAATATTATATAATGGGTACGTATAAAAACTTGAAAAGTAGTGGGCTGTTTGATTTCCCAAAATCTCTGATTCCAATGCAACTTAGTAAATATTAAATAATGATTGTTATCCAAACAGTTGAAAATACAAATAGGTAATCGCAATACGTGAAACTGAATAATTACATTATTATTTGTACAAATATTTTTCGCATTTCTGAATGATTCATATATGTAAATATGATTTAAATATACACGCATTTTGTAAGTACATATTTGCATATACGGATGTCGGTATGTGTATAGCCGAATAAAACAATTGAATGAAGATAATAACAAAATAATCGTTTTAAGGAAAAATTAATGAAATAATAACAAATTTAAAGTTAAAAATCATAACAGTCCAGTTATACATGACGATCGTGTGTGAGCAAAAATAGTATTACAGTTTCTGAACCAATCCAATCGTTGACATAAAAACACAAAAATTCTACGTTCGTGAGCTGTAATCAAATCTACACATTCCAGTGTGGCAAGCGTGAAGAAATATATGACCCGCATCAATCACGAAATGGTGAATGGATTGCTTTTTTTTTAAAAAAATATTTGATACAATTTGGTGTTGTTTTTTTTATTATACAATCATTAACAATAATAATGATATAATTATATAATACTATATATACCTACATACACTTATGATATGTATATACTGGAGGTAATATACTCACATTTTCACAATAATTTACTAAATATTAAAAATACATCGGGTATCGAACCCGGGACCTTCGTGTAACATACTGGTGTGCCAACAATTGTACCACTGTAGCCGTGATATATTTTAAAAGAAAAATTATCCAATACAAAATAATTCCAGATTTATAGAAACAAAAGAATGAAATAATAAAAATCGTTACATCATGTTAACGTTATTATTAGAATGAATATTAATCTGAACAAAATTGAGGTATGTCTAATGAAAAAATCCGTATGAAAAAGCCCGTATGGCCGGCGATCGCAATTACTTTTCCCCTGTTATCCCCTTTCATCAATTATGGGTGTAATCCCCTTCATATTCAATACCTATTTCGGTGTTTCGGGTTCGGGTTTTGAAATTAATATTATTTTAGTCCCAATACCGTCTTAGGGTTAGATCGATGATACAAAGCATTGATGAGCATCGAACTTGAAGATACTAAAACTTTATTTATTTACAATCTGCGCTATAGAGAAAAATGAATCGTATTAAAATTGTTTTCAGTACAGTTTCAAGAATAAGGATTTAGGATCTTTAATTATTTTTTTCTTTGTACGAATACGGTCTCATATGAAACCTGTGCTCGGATGAGGAAATAAAAAATAAAAACAATCCTACTATGAAATATTAAGAAGGACAATTAGAGTTTTTCCTATAAAATTGTAATATCTACAAAATGAATTTTGAAATATTTTTTTTTAGATCAGTTCTTATTTATTCGTACTGAGAAACTAAATGTAATATTCATTATAGGATAGGACGGCATATTCTGTAAGTCAAGTCGTTATGAAACAAATGATCCCTACTAATATTATAAATGTGAATGTGAGTTTGTTTGTTACGTTTTCACGCAACAACTACTTAACCGATCATCATAAACTTTGTACTCATATTTTTGGAGGTACTAGAAGTAACATAGGATACTTTTTATTTTAAGAAAATAATTATTTTTTAATATAGTTTTCAATTACCTATAGTTTCAGCTGTTTGGAATTTTTCTATATTTATTTTTATTTTCGTCTGTCATTTTTATATATGCAGTATAAAACTATTTGAATTTTTGAGGTTAGGAGTAATTTTTGTGGTTAGATGCCACTTTATTATTTTAGATCTTACTGATACTTATTCAATGACTTAAATGCGAGCGAAGCCGCGGGTAAAAGCTAGTATTTATATAAATGAAGACTTACGTGGTAGGTTCATCCAGAAAAATAACAGGTGGGTTGTTTACTAATTCGAGAGCAATTGAGAGTCGTTTAAATTGTCCTCCTGATAGATGTTCAGTTCTTGTTTCCTTATGATCCCAAAGACCTAGGGTTTGTAGAATTTCTTCTATCTAAAATGAAATTTAAACTAAAACTTAAGTTTTTTGAGTATTGTAGTTATGAAAATTGGCTGTCCACAATGCCTATAAATATAGAGTACCTCACGCTTGTCACTACTGGGGTACGCAGAGGCTATGCTTGACAACAACAAAAATATATCAAAAAATTAGCGTTGTGAAAATAATGCGAAAATATGTAATTAATATTATATTAAAATCTATTAATAATATAAATATTAATTTCTAAAATATATACTTTTATTATACTTAGGTAAAATAATTATAGGATTTTCCTTCTGACATAGTAGTAGTAGTAGTTTCATTCCAACCATAATAATAAGAGATTTTACATACAATAAGTTCTTTTTCAGCAAGACCAAGTTCTTTCCCCAGCTTGAGTCCAGCAGCAATTCTCATCGACTCGAGTACGGAGAGTCGAGGTTGAAGTAAATCATCCTGCATTATATAACTGCATAGTTTCTTGAACACTTTCATATCACGCGCGTGTCCATTGACCGTAATACGACCTGTTACACCGTTTGACCTGAAAATGCGAATTCTATTAGAATCTATTATGTAGAAATGTATTTGTTGAAATTTTATTTCTTAATTTAGATAGTTTAATACTGCAGCGAGACTGAACAGATGATTTTAGAAAAGTTTTTGAAATATCGAATTAAGGTGATCAAAATAATCACGATGGTAAGCTGTATAAAGTCTCAAATCTCTTTTAAAAACAATGATCTCGATATTAAACTGACTTAAGTTGGGAAACATAATTCGCAGAATTTATTTTGCCAAATTTATGATACCAAAAAAAAGCGTCAATAAAATAAAGTTTAAAATATAATGATTTAATAATGTAAAATCGCGGGGTCATAACTATAGTCATAACTATTTTAAGCAAGTTTAAATTGTGTGCTCGGCAACAATTGTTCAGAATAGAAAAATAGTATTGTGGTTATCTATGGTCGTAGTAATTGCGCAGTAGTGTTGGAGTCGTAGATATAAAACTTTTTCTAACCACTTTTCAGTAGTAAGTAACAACTATTTCATGCAATTGCAATTGGTCATAATTGTTTTCAGAACAGCTAACAGAATTACAAATGTAAATACATTATTTCATATTACGTGCAAACTTTGGCTTTGTTTATACGAACAGTATATTTTATTGTGTTCTGTTCAACACTTTTTATTAACTATTGCATCTCATGACTATTATGCACTACAGATATATACCGGGTGACTCACTTGAACGTTTGGAGCCGAAAGTTGTAATTAATAATATTAATGAAATCCTAAATGTTCGAAATTTAAATTATTTTTAAATAATTTAACCATGATTAACACTTCACTAACTATACTATAAACGTTCGATAGAATCACCCAGTATAAATGCTAGCCGGAAGAGCACCTAGGAAAACTTCTTATTTATTTATAATACGAAAATGGTTATTAATCAATAATATTAGCAAATTATAATACAAATACAACACTCACAGCCGTTTTAAAACATAAACAGTTCCGGCTGTAAATTGAACCATCTAACATACTGCCACATGCTTTTTTACTGGTTAATAGATATATGTGAATAATTAACCAATTATATGATAAGTTAAATAAAAACAATTGATGTTATTATAAGAAGTTAGTACTTAGTAACAATTTTCCTTGATTATTATCGCCATTTGCTAAAAACACTACCTACAATTATAACTAACACTAGTTATTAGATTATACACCACGTTATTTATTTTTATCTTCAAGATCATTGTGCTTGTTCCATCGTATAAATTAGTGTCATTGTTAAGTATTTTCATTAATAAATCTAAGATCAGATGATGCGTATGCTGCGTGACGTAAGCGTGACATTTTTTCGAAAATGACAGATGCACGTAATTCTATGCGAGTGCACTACGTCCATTACGAATTGTATTTAAAAAAATATATTAGCTTTAGCTATATTAAATTTTAGGAGATTTCGAAAAGGTATAGACAAGAAGAAATCACGAGAAATTCGCCAATCATAACCCATACAATATAATGTACGTATAGTCATATATATTTTTGGTTAACTGTAATAATAATAATAATATTTTTTTTTACTATTATATCAAAGTTATTTAATTGTTATTTTGTACATTTAATTAATAATAAAAAAATCACTTAAAACCTCGCTTAGTTTTATTTACGCTCATTCCTCTTAACCCGGAACCTCAATAAATTATAAGGGCTTAGTCAATATTAAAACTGAATACGACCGACTTTTATATTTGTATGAATAGTATGGGGACTTCAAATGCCTATTGAGGGACTAATTTGTTATTGTCAAGGGATTCGAGAAGTAGTTGGTAATGCACGCAGTTTATATAAAATATAGTAAATAAATAGATACTTATCGTTTAGCTAACTTATGTACTCGCCAAATAGCGGTTTAATTGATATATAGACTATTTATTAGTGAGCACATCAACTCAGCTTAGTGCTAATCTAGAGAGGTCCATTAGTGAAACCAACTGTTAGAGAAATATCAGTAGCGGGATTGGTCTTCGCCATGTTTTGATGAGAAGAGTGTGATTGCTGAGTTTGCACAGTTGAATCTTCTTGCAGTGGGTTTACTTTCAAGCTGATCCATAAACGCGACTCAATAGTGCTACTCTTTGAACTGGTGATACTGAACTTATAATAATTATGTTAAATGTAAAAAATATAAAATTGAATCAAATAGAGACATTTTAACATGAACGCAATGACTGTAAATTTCTTGAAACGCGAGATTAAAATAATAAAAAGTAAACGCGATATTAAGAAGCAAAAAGTCTAAACAATGTATTGTTAATTATTAAATATATAGTAAATAAATGTCCTCACGTGTATCCAGCTAAAATGTTCAACAAGGAAGATTTGCCAGCTCCCGAAGGTCCCAATATGCATGTCAGTTCACCAGAACGAAATTCTCCGGAGACACTATGCAGGATCTGACTGTCGCCTGCAACAAATACATTCACGTCTTTATTATCTCAGCTACACGGAGGAATATGGTCCAACATTGTTCTAATTAAGCGGACTTTATCACGTTAGAGTTTAAACCGTAATTTTATTTACTCTATTTTGCTTGTATTTATTCGTTTAAATGCTTAACATTTAGGTAAGAAAAAAGTATTAAAAATGCTTTTTTAGTTTAGTCATTCCGATTATTTATAATCAACTAAACTAATAAATGTTTTATATTAATTATTTTCAGTATTCAGTACAATAATAAACAAATGACAATATGCATATCTATACCGATTTTTGGTCATAAGAGCTACATATACTACCTATTAATATAGGCAATTTATTTAAAAAAATTATCAAAAGTCCGTTGGCTCAAACTAAAAAAAACATCATTTACATTTTTATGATATCAATAAATTTTAAAATAAATAAAAAAAATATATATAACGTCAGTTACTAAATAGAATCAAACCTTTATAATAAACGTAAAAATCAAAATATGTGGAACATTAAAAATTTTATCATTCAACACATCTATAGGTATAACTTGGTATAAAACAAAATTAACGTGATTAAAATCACAAGCCATAATAGTTATAAATATAAGTATGTAGGTATGCATATATAGATAAACAATGTTGTCGTAAACAATGTAATTGAATATTAGAAGAAGATCTCAAGGGTATTTTATTAAGAAGAAAAAGTAAGTTTTGTTTGCTCGTTTTATATTAAGTTGAGTGTGATAAAAGACCTAATGTTTGTTTAGTCGTCAAAGCTGAAGATCGGTAAGCGACTTTTCTTTTTGTTTGACATAGAGAGTGGATAAATAGGGTTGAGCTGGAATTTTTTTACATACTTAAGCATGTTAGATATAAACACAAATCATGCCATAATAAATATCACTAGGGCGATGGCAAAACTCTTTTAAAAATAGGAAATGTGATTGACATTTAGGAATAATGTAAAAGTATATATAAAGAATAAAATTACATAGCATAAAGAATTCGTTTTGTTTTTAATAAATAATAAAAGTAAGTAATTATAGTTATTATTAGCCCAGTATGCTATCCCTGGGTTAAGTTGCATTTCTCTCGGCTTATGGACTGCTTCCTGGCTTGACATCAGGTGGAATGTGGTCATATGCCGGGCTACCATAGAAAAGACGTAGGCTCACAATGTTCTTTTCATGTTCAATTCATTCAAATATCAGCCGGTACTAAACTCTCTGTTTATTTTGTTCAGTAAGTGTAGGTAGTAGACCTTTTGCGAAAAATGATTGAATTGAAAATAACATGTTTTGAAAGACCCGAATATTTACGACGAAACATGACTAAGTATTTGTCAACTGAATATACATAGTTGTAAATTCAAATTCAGATTAATATGTTATTTAACATTATCTGATAGCTGTCTAACTTTAAACTGGTGTCAGCCCTATATGTAATCAAATGCTTACATCAGTTGCTTCAGGAGGTTAAATAAACTTACATAGACATAGAAGTTGTTAGGGTTGGCAGATAAATATTTAATTTATTAATTTACTTTAAAATATTTGAATAAATAAATTTTGGTATTAAATATCTTTGAAAAAGTAGTTTATTTAGAGAATATATTTACAACCATTGTCGTTGTAGTAAGCTTCAATAGCTTAATAACTAGGGTCTATTATTTATCTCCTTGTATGCTATATCAAAGCACTATCCATAGCTTCATTTGGAAAAAATGTCTGGTGCAGCTATTACACAGATATCTGTTGATGTGGCAACGGGGAGTTTAAGAGCAAAGGCTCTTTAAAGGACAGAATAATATAGTTTTGTTTAAATAAACACCCTGTGAAAGGTCTTAGTTGTAAGTTATAAGTTTTGGCAAACACGACCCAGGTCACGGTCGTAACTACAATTGAACTAAGTTCATAATTAATATTGCTTTTGTAAATACGACGAAAGACAAGACGGTCTTTAGCCTTATTCTTTATGTTTGTTTGCACCTGAATTAGCATTCGTTTTCGGTTAATTTCTGAGCAATAGGTCACTTAAAGGTGATGGTACTTCAGGACAGTACTAGCTTGCACTTACTACACTTAAAAGTAGAGTTTCTTTAAAAGGAGTTACTGTAGAAATTATTATCTAGAGTAATTCTTTAGACGACAGAGTAATTAAATTGGTGCTGCCTAGAACACGTGCGGCTGTAATGTCCTGTTCGATGTAATAGCCATCTATCGAAAGCTTAAGGTATACTTTGAGGTATATCGGGGCGTTTTATACAACTATTACTTAAAACAGTTAATCAAAGTAATATTTATTAATTACTTTAGTTTATATTATGTGCACTATATACGTTCTGTGTAACTTGATTACAGTTTCAGCTCTGTCGTGATATGATTTTTATAATACCACAGAGCGACTAACATTAGTTGATGTTTATGAAAACCATTGTAGCATGAAGAAATTATAACCGATTACCTTAAATTATAATATTTATAAATAATATTAATATGTATAAAAAAACAAAAAGGGAAGATAATGATAGTTTGATTTATTAACTTTTAATTTTTAATAAAAATTAACAGCAACACGTAATAAACGTATGAAGCACTTGTAAGTGGACGAGGGATTAATGGCATATGTTATCCAGGATCGAATATCATGAATTTAGGGAAAGGGAGATTTACTCACGCGACGAAAAAGGTCTGCGGTTTCAAGATGGACTGTTGTACTTTTACGTTGCTGTTTCTATGAATTAATTACAATTTAAATTGTAATTAATTCTAGAAACACATGTTCAGAATAGGATCTTAATTATATTATAATTTATTATTCATAAATGTTTATCTCACGATCATGCATACTAATAATAACAATAATAATAATTTATTGTCACTGACCACAATGATATTGGCTAGTAATAGTCAATTTATATATTATGTTAGTATATACAGTAATACCCCGCTTTACGCGACCCTGTTATGCGCGGTTTCACTATAACGCGAAATTCAAATTTCGCGCTCAATTGCCTCGCATTACGCGAAAGAGTGCGTATATGCTCTTTCAAAAATTTATTCAGGTTTGAACTCATTGCAGAGTATAGACAATAATGACGTGTCTTGACCGTGTGTCAAACAATTAAAAACAGTGTTGGGTGTTATGAACGTATTTTACAAGAACGAAAAAAAAAACGTTATCCAAAAGACAATAGATGTATTTTTCCGTAAAAAATTATTAATAGTACTTATGTATTGCATTAAGTGTTCTTAGAATTAAAGTGATTGATTAAAATGATTCGTATTTTTTTGTATTAAATTTTAACTATGTTTAATCATAAACCTCGATATACGCGAATTTCAGTTAACGCGATTTTTTCCGGAACGTATCCCTCGCGTAAGGCGGGGAATTACTGTATATAGTACATATAAAATCTAGTATGAATTATAGGCAATGGGAAAAGATTAAAAGATCTCTATGACAGTTCTGCATAGATTTATATTTTAAATATTATGTAGGTAATTAGGCAAAATGTCGTGCTACAAATTATAACTTGAAGTAATGTTAAATGAAAACATCAAAAATACTATTTATTGCTGAGTTTAGAGCGCAGTTGTAGCAAATTGTTCTTTTAAACAAGTCCGAATATGTCCCAAACTTTTCGAGCCCCAATTAATATAAATTATGAATAAGCTTGAAGCATTCCGCAGCAGTTTCTAAACTTCTATTTCAATAAATTTCTTAACACAGAAGTTGTCTTTTGGGATAGCATTGTACAATGAAATTGTTCCGCGTCGAATAATTATCTTGTTTCCTTTGTAAGTGGTTCGTATACAAAATTGAAAAAATAACCATTTCTCCTGCGGTCCGTACCAATTTAGACAATGTTGCGTTGTTTTAACTCCATTTATTCGTACAACTGAAATTTATTCTTTTATTAAATATATTATGCGCATGATTTTTATTTTGTTTTTAATTTTTAAATTTATTCGTTAATAAGTTTTTATTTACACTGACTGTACATATACTATGAAATTGTATAGTGGACGCTTTGTTATTTCCTTTATATAGCATGTTTAAAGCAAATGTCACTCACTTCGCAATTGTAACGAAACCATAATTGAAACATTCGAATTTCATCGACCGCTGCATCAATCAATATATATACGTTCTCGTAATTATGAATGATTACATGCAGTAAATAGAACAAATCTTAGGACCTGAAATTGGAAAGAGCGCGTCAAGCCCGTTGCCTGCGAACGTGGGCTTAATCAAAATGTACATATGAAATCGATTATTGTATTAAAATCATAAGGAAAGAAACGTGAGATTGTTTATACAAAGCGTTCTCAGTTTACTTTTTGTAATAAATTTAAACGCTATTGTTAGTATTTTAATTGTATTATCAAAAGTACGCGATTCCAATTGTAATCAATATCTATTGTATTGAAACGCATTGGTTTATGAATTCGCATAGATTAATGACATTAAACTTAGTATTCCAAAATACTTTGTATAATATATGATGGGAATTTATAGTTTAGAGAATGAAATGTAATTTTAAATGTATGTTTCTGTAATTTATGTATAATATAATATAATTTATATTATTTTTTTACAAATAGATAAAAGTTCTCGTGATAATGCCGAAAATTTAATTTAACTTCACAATAAATTCAGAATATAAGGGTAAAAAATTTATGTCTGTTTCTTAGCTTAGCGTGAATATAAATCTATAGTAAATTGCCTCTTATTTTACTTTACGCGGTTTTATTAGAAGAAAAAAAAACAGTTTTGAGGAAGCCTTTTTTCCCAAATTGAATAATATTGGTAATAAAATTAATTTTTTTAACTTTAAATAGTGTCCTTTAATATTATGAAATGATGTGAATGAAATCAAACAAATGCAATGTATAGCTACTAGGGATTGCAATCCGGTAGCATTTTCAATCCGGCCGGATTTTACCGGATTGACACCAATCCGGCCGGATCCGGACGGATCCGGCCGGATTATGAAGTTATTTAGGGCCTAGTGTTTAGTGCTCTTTAGTTTTGATAATAATACAAAAAAAAATCATTTAATTATATTTTTTGGTATTAATTGTAATTAGCACTAAATAAAATTATGAAACTATTTTAAATAATAAAGTAATCAGTCTCACTTATTGCTGTGAGTATGTGAAAGTACTTAAGTAATAAAAACACATTAATAATCTAGACTTAACATAACATTCTTCTAAATTTATATTTACAAAATCAACTTCAGTCATTCATAATCCTAACAACGATAAAACAAGAAGCATTTATATTTTGCAATGCAAAATGCAAGTGAATGTTATTTCTGTGTCTGCAAAAAAAAAACGATCTAAGAAAACATATAGTGTTGATTGTACTATCCCCTAATCTGCTTCTGATGTCACTACAAATATAACCTACGGCTGAAAAGGCCCTTTCTGCCTGAAAATTTGTTGTCCTAATCGCCATTAAGTAACTTTAGATCAGCGTGTGTTTTCCTTTTACTCCTACTTCATACGCAGTCATTTCTTTTTTAAGATTTTTTTCATGATCTTAATTTAAATTTAAATATTGACCAATCGTGGTCTGTAACTTTTATATCAGATTTTATATCTAATAAAGCTTTTTTGATGCATACCTTCAAATCATAAAATCTTCCAACCATAGATAAAAGACTGTTCCAGCGTGTGCGGGGCAGGCCGAAATAAGTTGTGATTCTTTCCCTTTTTCTTATCTACCTTGCTCATCATCCAATTCGTCCATGTATTCACTATCATCATCACTCCATTTCAATAGAAGACTTTTCCACGGGATCAACTTCTCTATCCGATTTTTAAGGTACAAAATTTGACAACAGCTAACTGGATGCCGTATGCGATACACAATTGATGATAGCACGGTACTACTACTAACGTGCCAGCTTTAACCACGACGCTTGCGCCGTCTAGAGTCATGTCAATTATGTCAGAATCTAGATGTACTATACATACAGTACAGTTTTTCGCATTTTTGTTTGCTTTACCGGATCCGATACCGGATCCGGCAGATCCTATCGGATCCGGTAGGCCCAAAAACATGCCGGATCCGCCGGATTACCGGATCCGCCGGACCGGATTGCAATCCCTAATAGCTACTGTCTGCAATAATTTATAATAAAGAAATTCTTTATTTTTGCGCAGTGTGAAGATATAGATTTCTTTCTTTGATTTTATAATAAGTATCAAAAAAGTAATATTTATAACGAAATAATAGTTTTCATGTAACATAAACTAAAATTGGACTGAAATATTTAAGATAAAAAAATATTATACAAAATATAAGTTATATCTAAATGATTATTTACACATAAAAAAGTAAAGTCCACATGTGTAATGATTACTGTTTTGGTCATTTAGATAGAGTAATTAGAGTTTGGGCCGAAACCCAAAACTTTTGGAGTACAGCCCGGACCCCTGGGATCACGAATTTCCTAATTGTAGACATTATTAATGAGAGATCTATTTTGTTTATGTACACCCATAATGCCAAATAATGTTATTAATGAATTTAGTGAACTTTATTGAAAAACTTTACTTCAACAATTCTATATACAATATTAATGGAAACGTGACATTAATGACAGATATGGACATAGTGTACGCGATGTTAAGTTGTGAAATGTTTACACTTGAGATGCATGCTGTTACGTACATGCTTAGGTATAAATTACATTAGTTTTTTTTTGATATAAATATATAGAGATTACTTTGGGGGTCTATTATGCAATTGAAAGTATGTGTAAAACTTACCACCAATCTCCTACTCTTAAAATTGAAAATGCAGGTAAAGGTAAACAGTAGATATATTAAGTAAAATAGAACAAAGTTGACTGTTATCGCTAAGAACACCTATGCATCTTTCACTGGAGACAGCCGGTAATGCCGCTCGTATATCTAGCACGAAATCGATTCCTCTATTCCAGTGAATGTGATTTAGAAGAGGCACTCTGCGGAAACGACAAGGCTAAAATAAACCTGCAGAATGCTGTGTGTGTCTAACCATTACGCTGGAATATGTGTAATTTTTTATAAAAACTTTATTTACATAGGTATAAATAAAACTATTATAACCATTTAGTGTATGTATCTGCTCCTCGCTCTGCTGTAAATAAAAGCTGGAATATATTATATATACATTTATGTATGTGAGTGTACTTGTATTAGTAGGTATATATATATATCAAGATATGTTTTATATAGTGTGTGATTATTCCTATTCTTTTAACTTCAGTGGGCTTATCACGAATTTTAGTCTGGCTTTCGAACCGAGTTCGCTTCAAGCGATTTGTATGGAAATTTGAGCAGCGCCACCGCGTGCGGTTTTGGAACTACAATATGTTAGATACTTTTTGTTAATTTTCGAACGTCTCGATCTTTCGTTCATTTTATAGATTGCTGGTGCTCGTTAGTCGTTAGTAAAAATTCATGATCCCGATTGCTAACGGATCCGTTTTACTAGTGACAGCTCGATTCGAAAGCCAGACTAAATTCGTGATAAGCCCACAGTTATTATGGCGCATTATTGTATCCATAATATTCTGATATTTTTAATACAAATTTAAACATCAATAACTTTTTATTTTTTCACTTAACTAATAATAAAAATAATTTATATATTTTTTTATTCCCGATTCAATATATGTATGAATTGTTTACTTTTTAATTCGTTGTTTAGTAAATATTCATAGAGAAGCAATAAATAATACGTTTTCCTGTTTTGCATTAGAATGATAAACGTAAAGGAAGACAATTATTAAACAATAAAAACAAAACGGTGGAATTGTATTATTCTTTTAATTATGCGAGGAACCATTGAATGAAATGACTAGAGAAGATATATTAACTGATTTTGCTCATCGTCAGACTACAATGGCTTCGGAAAGGCGTATGATGAGAAGCAGACTACTAGAAACTCGTCAAGTAGGATACAATGATACCTAATAGATGTTTTAAAATAATATGTTAGTCCGGACTATAGTTTTAGCAACGGCTTAATATTATGTTTGTTTTATTTTTAAACTAACGTATAAGACTTGGTTTTTAATTGTCTTTGGTTCTTAATTTTTAATAACGACTCTAATGTCGAGGCAAATAATATTTAGTCCGAAGTTGTTGATATTATTATTTTTATTGAGGATAACGACCAACCTTAATTATTAAACTAATTAAATTAATATAACTTAATTGTAGTACATGTTTAAAAAATAATTGTATTACTATCGATATATAACTAGTTTTGAATTAATGCCGGAAGACAAAACAGTTCTTGTTTAAAAAAAAATTTAAGAGTTATGTTCTATATTATAAATAAAAAATATAATTTTGATTTTTATTTCAATTAGTTGAGAAAATAATAAGTTATTGCTCTTCAAAGTTGTATTAAATATATGCGACTGTATGGACACTCACCGCGCTGCACAACTAAAGCCGAGTCTCCTGCTCCTGTTTCTTCGAAACATTACACAAAAACATTGAAACATTGGGGCGTGGCCGTACACAATGTTTTTGCTTTCCGTCGACCACGGAAAACAAAAAACATTGTGTACGAATACAAAAATGTGTACGGCCACGCCCCAATGTTTCGATGTTTTTGTCTAATGTTTCCAAGAAACAGGAGCAGGAGACGCGGCTTAAAGACGACACGAGAGGTCATTCACTAAATCGCCTGGTTGTTCCACCATAGAACAGACAATCTGTTATCTAGTGTTTGATATAGTACTAGAGTATAGCAATCATATGATTTACTCGTATATTAGCATGGATAGTGATTGAAAGTATTTTGAACACGATTTCATTCATAAATATGACTTATAACGTCATTAGAACAATATGAAACAATTGCATTTTTTTCTTAATATTACACGAGTCTATGAAAATAATGTTAATTCAATTTAAACTAGTAGTAAATTTAATAAACCTAATAAAAAAATATTAATCCAAAACTTTTAGTCGTAATTCCATAATACCTCATTTATATTTCAACGCCACTTAAAATTCAATGAACGGAATGAGCTAATTTGTTCTGATTAGTTTTGAAAATTCACTGTAATTTATTATTAAATTTTAACTATATTCAAATTAAATGGTGAGTGGCGAAATGAGTTTAATAAATATGAAAATGTGTTCGTATTACAAAAGTGATTTTGTTTATTGTTTTTGGATTAATTTTAAATTTACATACTGACACGACGCGACGGGAGGAGTGCGCCCTGACATCTTTGATCATGTACATTCGGGTTAGCTTAACATCATACACAAAAATATACGTTTATACAATAATAGATTCTGTAGAATTAGAACATAGCAAACGTCAGACATTAATTTCAATTTTATTTTCAGAAGTTAGTGTTAGCATGATTTTAGAACTCACAGTTGCGAGCTAGAGGAGAATTTTACATTTTGAAAATGATAAACAACACTGTAACCTGTAAAATTGTGGAAACTACGACCAACACGCTACGTGACGCTCCATTACGCTAATATATATTTATAAATTTACATATAAATGTAGGTATATTATCACAAATAGTATTAATTTTAGCAAAACTGTAAAAGCTTCACAGATTGGTAATAATATACATAAAGGAAGTTACGTTTTTCTACATAAAATATTATTATTATTATTTTAATTATTATTTGGGCACTTTAAAGAAACACTTAGGGTAAGAATTATGCTTTCTTTTCACTTTGTTTTCGGGAGATTTCAACCTAAAGGATCGCATGTATCTGATACAAGTTTATTTAAAATATTTAAAGAAACGTAAACACGCGTGTTGCCACGTCAGTTACATAGAATGTTGAGCACCTTTACATACCTACTTGCGTTCACATTTATTCACATGCATAATGTACGGGGTAAGTTTTGACTAATCTTTCCGCTGGACATGATTTATCGCCTTTTATGGTTACAATATTTCATAGACAAATGGAAATTGTAAAATGAAATTTAGCTCTTACGCTTTTCGCTTGTGACTTATTGTATTGTATGATTGACGGTTTAGTATTTCTGTTCATGATTTATAACATTTATGAGTTTTGTTTAGTCAAAAATGAGTTTATGGTGGAAAATGTGATACATTTATACACGTGTCATGTAAAGTGTAATCATATAGAGCCAATCAGTTTTTAGGGAACTTTATATTTTCTTTATTTATTAGTATGTGTTTTATGTAATATAGGGTAAGATCGATAAATTCAGTTAACATTTTTCAAGGACTAATTTCTATTTTAATCAAATGTTATGTGACATGTCAAACGTATGATTTCCAAGAAAAAGTAATATGTTTTTTTGGTCATAAAAAAAGAATCTATTAAGAAAATATACAAAGGAAATATGTACAATAATAATGCTTTTTTTCCTTGAACTTTTTTAATATACTAACTTCTTAGTTTTAGGTTAAGTATCTACCTATCAAAATCTATTAACGAAACACAGTTTGTTATTTTTACTTGAACGGCCAATATCGAAGTTTAGTTAAGTGATATTGGTTTTCGTGAGAGTTTTTGAGGGCTTTGATTAACTTTTATTGTTTTAGGTTCATCCCTAATTTCGGTACGAGAGCTTAGTCAAGTGTTATCTCAGTTAGATGGTACGTAGGTCATTTTCCAAATGAAAAAATATATTATTTATGATTGATAAGATTTCTACGAAATGATTTCTTGTAAACGTTTTAATTATAATCCTATATTATAATTCCTCAATTCTTCGTCAAATCAACTTATATATTTAATATTGTTAAAATAATTAAATAGTCTAAAAAACTAAAAAAACACGCGCGCTAGCTTTATCTCTTTTACTCCACTACATAGGATCTATAAAAGAATTTATAAATCCTGGCGGTCCTAATAAGAATAATGGGAAACTCTTATTAAATTATTGCATTGTCATCGATCCTTAATACGTATGTAAAGTTTCAAATTAATCAGACTTCTGGAAATTGGTGAAAATTATGCTCAAAGATTCCGTTACATACATACATACATGCATACATACAACCCAAGCTAATAAAAGTGTGTTAAAAATATAGGTATTTATGTCTGGTGTAAGTATACACCTAGTTTAAGATTAGGCCATTCTATGTGTATAAATAGGTATATACCTACTATATATTATTATTATTAGTTCTAGTAGAAATATAAGATAGACGAAGGTAATAATAATATATGCTTTGGAGTCGAACGTAAAGGGATAAAGATGTTATGAAAGATAATATATTGTTACTAAAACATCTGATGAATAGAATATACTTGATGTCCATTGGTATGAGCTACTCTAAGTACATACGTAATATTGTGTATAAAAAAAACAATTTAATAAATGAAAACCATATCAATGCGTACATAATTTGAAGGTATTCGTGTACAATTCCAAATTGATTAAATAGAGTTTCAATTTGTTAATTCATAATTCTTTAATTTGCATATTAATGTATTCGTGTTATTTGCTTATAGGGCTAGCAAAGTATGCGCGTGGGTAATTAATCCTTGATTTTTAATTAATTATTTCCTCTTGCATCTTTTGGTACATATAACAAATGTTTTATGAATTACATTAACATTAATGGTCCGGCCACATATAACGCGTAGTATTGCATTTTTTTTTATAATATAAATGTGGATATGCGCGTACGCGTATGTGACCTTGCCTTTAAAATAGTTTGACCCTAAATTAGGAAGTCCAGCATATAATATTTGGTCCGCAATATTCTTGCTGTTTTGTCGCTTTCTCGCTTCGTGCAATTGCCGACAGATTCGCATTAATGGTGATTACATAGCTTGTAATCTTCTTTAAAAAAAAGAGCTATATAACACATTTTTTTAGAATCAGTTTAGTAGGTACTTCCTGAAAAGAGCGCGCTCAAACACACCAACTCGTAACTCGTGGATCAGTTACATAAATAAGATACATAAATAAATACAATTATTCAATTTACCTTCAAAGGCGTATCACGATCTCATCAAATAAATATATCAAGACATTGTAATAATTTATATACCTAGTTGAAAAAAATTAATGGCTCTATAGCGTAATAATAAATTATATTAATTATATTTATATCGATAACATTGAACATGGTGAAGGAAGTTGAGATGAAAGATATAGTAGCGTCTGTATAAATATTTTATAAAGAAGATATTTCTTAACCGTGATTAGTACGACGTGGAGTGAATAAATTTTATAATTTTTCCGTTTATTAGGGTTTAATGATATTTAAAAAAGAGTAGTAGCAGAAATAACAGGTTAATAAGTCCACTTATACAATAATGTTGATGCGATACGATAGGTTGTTGCTCCATCATAACTCTATATTAAAAGCCCTTTACAGGTTGATTGGTTTGTTTTCCTCATCACCTTTATATGGACTGCACAAGTTTTAAAAATAAATTTAGGTAATTAGTGTGAACTGAATCGAGGTCAATTTATTTTGTTTTTCCGTGTATATTATAGATAAATAAATAAATTCCGTTCAAAGTCTGAACTTCCATGTTAAACCTGCCGGTAACTTTAAACAACAGGTTATAAGTAATTACTGGTTTTCAATGAGCTTTTTCAAGTTCATTAACAGTCGCGCTTTCTGGGCTTCGTTTTTGATTCGAATCTCTGCTTATCCTAGTCTTAGGGCAAACTTTTAAAATAATAATTCTTAATATAATTCTCTTAATTTTTATTTATAATAACATTAATAGTCATACTAATTTCAACAATTTTAATACAATTTCGAGTGACAGCCAGATTGTAATATTCGCCATCCCAAAAAGTGAAATGTAAAAATATATAAATTACATCGTCAATGTTTTATGGTATCTAATGTTCAGAGAGACGTAAAAAATGGTCTATGTGAAAAAAGAATGAAGCATAAAAATCCGCGCGAAACAAAATTGCAGTAACCGCCGTGAATATTGTGTGGTGACCATAATTTTTTAATATGAAAATGGGACTAACTTTTATCGATATTATTTTTATACGTAACATAATTAAATCTATTAATTATTATGATTAACGTTTTACTTATATTAAAAACTTAAGTTACTATAAATAGTGAAATAACTTGTATTAATTTTTATTTATTTAATCCGACCTTTAAAAAGATTTGCAGTCATCAGATTCTCCGCGAAAACGATAAACGTATAAAGTCAAATATCACTGATTTGGTAGTAGTGTAAATATGAATACTTAGTAACAACTTTTGTTTTCAATAAAACAAGAGTATGGTCACCCTATTGCGATTGTAGTATGAATTGTGATATTCAGCCGGACAAGCACAGAGCACCAGCAATTCAATGGCGCGCAACAAACCATTGAAAGCTGACGAAAGTTTCACAATTTGTATCTACATATTTAAACCTTTATTCCTAGATAGTGATTAATTAAATACACTATTTGTATGTATTTCTTAATTATTAAATGTAATAATACATAGAGAGACGTCTTTTGTTTATTTTTTAAATTTGTGTTGTAAATCAAAAACAAATGATTGGCGTGTTTTTGTTTTCTTTTAAATAAGAATTTCATAAACATCTTCTTCATTACATGTGATTGCTTTAAATGATACGCAATATTATAATAATATGTGCATAATAGTAATTTTGCTTGTAGAAATCATAAAATTGCTTCCTCTAAAGTTCATATTGCTAGTAGCAATATCGTGTGTCCGCAGGCTTATTTCAAAACTGACGTGCATACTTCAAGTCTTAAGAAATACTTAAACTAAACGGGGCGAACCAATTACCGGACTACATCCTTCATTAAATTGACGTTCTTGTAGGCTTGAGTATTGAGGAAATTTAATAGTTATTTTGAGTTTTTCGACATGAGTTTTACGTTTAAATGGGGATTTGACAGAATTGTTTTTATAAGGCTTAAATGACTTTTAAAAGTAAAGGGAATGAAATAAATGATTTTATAACGAAAATATTTCTAACATTATGTGTCAATTATAAAAATATTAAAATTAGATAAATTATTTCCAAAAAAATTTAAAAAGGATTTTAAAAAAGGAATTTAAAACTTTTTTTTTCAGTACTGTCTATAATAAAAAAAACATACATACGCGTAAGTTTATATAGTTCAAAACAATATAAAAAAATGTGTTAAAAAAAAAACATAAATAAAACTGACCAAAGCAATTTCATCAAGCACGCAACTGAAAACAGTGTTAACTGTTTTTACTAAAAATCGTTGCATTCCGACTACGTTTGTGCTTTAGTGTACAGATTTTTTAGACTTTTTTTTAGTAATTGATGTGATTTGAGCTGTGATAGTTGACATTTTTGTGTGAACATCCGCTGCTGTCAATTTTATTTATTACAATCAACGACGTCATGGGTATTAATAACAGCAGACTTAATAAGTGATCTATATTAAATCTAGTGGTTTTATATATCAATACATATAGATTTCTTCTATAACTCAAACATCGAGGGTCCATCGCAATGTGATCACTTTTTCTATATAGCTTAATTCTATCCACGGCTTGATGTTGTTTCCGTACATTCCGTAGAGCATGTAAATCAGGTTCTACATGTCTTTTATGAAACAATTATGCTCTATATTTGTTAAAACGTCCTTGATTTCTTTGAAAGGCCCGACTAAGTAAAAAAAAAAAACAAAAACCAAGTCTTTTATTATTTCTTTGTTCATGTTGTCATTTTTATAGTTCTTTTTTAAACTTATTGTCTATCTTCCTCTTAAAAAAGATATAATAAAAAACCTTTTAAATTTATTTTTAGGATGCTAACGAAGTATAAAAAGTTAGTTTCATATTTTTTTCTTAGGCTTTGTTTAATTAATATTATTTCCATTAGAATAAAAATTAGTTATTTAGTATAATCCGGTTCAAAATCTATTTAAAAAAAACACTAATTAATACACTAATTTTTGTATCATCAAATGAACAGAAGGTATTACTAAAATTGGATTCTAAATTATGGCCTATAACTGGCCATAAAAAAATATTTACCATTTATGAAGTAATAATTAATTTTTTTAAAATATATCCGGGGTCGATTTTTAAAATGTTCATAAATTAAATTGCTAATTAATTACTAGATATACGCTCTGTATATTTTAAATTAGCTAATATTAAGGTTACTAGCGGACATTATTTAGATAATTTTAAAATGTCTTGTTAACACGATAGTACTGCGTAAGGTCTTTTAAATTAATTATAACGAATATTAATTTATTAGAAGTTATCTGGGGATTGAATAATTTGCACTACATAATAGATATAAAGTAAATTATATGTATCAAGGTTTTAGATTTCTAATGCTCAATGTATCGGCAAGTTTTTTACCACTTTTTGTGCCAATGACGTAGGAGGCTGAATAAACTTGTCTTAATTTAATGTTATATAATTTTGTTTTAATCGACCGTGACTCAGAAAACACATTTTATTGAAACATTGACTGCATGCTTGTTGGTTCTGTAACATCGTTAAATAAACACGAATTAGCAACTGAAGAAAATACGAAAATATTATTATTCTGTTCATTCAATTGCAATCGAATAACACGTGGGAATTGCGTACTTTTAAATATTTTCCATATTCTTTGGATTACTGACTTTCAATTGTTTTTCGATAAGACGCATTAAAAATCGAATGACAATTCCCTTCGTATGTTTTGATCATACGACCGTTTCTTCTCACGTCTTCAATAAAATATTTATTTTAAAATTAAATTTAAGTAGGTAATAATAACAGTTTATGTATAAAGTTAACGAGATCATTCTTAAAATACTAATAAAAATGTTTTTCCGCAAGATTAAAATTAGTAATGATACAACATTAATTAGATATGTAAAAATTTGAATTTATGTGCCAAGAGCAATTTTCAAAGACAAGGCCAACCAGCTCGTGAGAATTCATCTAAATAAGTGGATGACCAGTTATTTGCAACCAATTTGAATTATTCCAATAAATTAGTATGTCTTTAACCTTTATTGTGTAGGTCATTAACTTGAAACAAATCTATATAAAAAAATATGAAGAAATTAAAAATAAGTGCTCCACTTTTTACATTAAAACATATACTCGTGTAGTTGATATGCATACATCAATAAGATATTTAATATAAATATATCCCGACTCCGTTCAGGAGATTGGCTGGTCTTGGTTCGAATCCCACTTATAAGAAGTTTATATTTTTTTTAGACCTGGACATACACATAGGTCTATACTTTTTTTATAATGCACCCTGTCCGATGTTAATCTAGAGTGTGGTCCTTGAACGGAGACTCGCTTCCACTATGCCGGCTTGAGAAGACAAATAAATTCCGTCCAGATTGTGAAATGCGTCTAGGTGTCCTCTCAAGTAAACTGCATAAGGTATCTGTTTGACCTTAAGGATCTATTTTTCTTTGAGAGGTGAACAGCGATTAGTTAAAACACATTTTAATTATGTTTTTAAATAACAAATTAATTAATATTTCAATTAATCAATTTCATAGATAAATAAATATTTATTTAAAAGGTAATTAAAAAATTAATTAAGGGCGCCGAGATAAATAAATCAGGGAAAAAATTACTATGCGATTTAGTTATTATTAACACTCTCTGTGATGCTATATGTGTTCTGCGTTTAAATTAAATTGATTGATTTTATTTGAAGTTCTTTGTTTTAAAATAAATATCATAGTCATAGTGCCCTCTGATATTGCTTCTGTAATATCACTATATTTAACTCAATTCGAGGGACTATTTTTAGTACATAGACATTATATAATTTTTTTCTTAATTAACTCATCAACAAAAACCAGCACGGACTATAATTTTACAGACTTTTTGAATAATAAAAAATCTTCACTGCAAATATTATTATCGTAACCAAGTCGAAAATAAACCGTTTCCGTTCACGACTATTCTGGTATCGTTAGCAAGAAAACAATTATCTTAATACTCGTTATAACTAAAACGGAATGACGTCAAACAGTTAGGAAAATCACTTAAAGACAAATAGGCATAATAAAAATAATAATTCAATTGGATAATAAATAATTCCATTAACTGCATCAATTACTAAAATGACCGGGAGTAGGTTGAACTGTTAGACACTTGACATTTAAAGAATGGAATATATATATATCGAGAAGAGTCTAGCTGATCAATTACTCTGTGAATATTTATCCGATAATAAGCACATATCTGTTGCCCACAGACTGTGGGAGCAATTGTCTTTGCTCATGGACTACACTATTGCTAACACTAGGCGAAGTGCAACCACGTGTTGGCGACGTAATAAAAATTAGCAATTTAGTAATAGAAATCTAGATGCTACGTCATTTGTTTACAAAAATACAAATTATCAAAATTCTTGAGTAAAAGTTCGATGAAGCGATTAATTAGAAGGGATTTTTTATCAAACCAAAACATTTCTCCATACAAAAAATGATGAAAATCTTATTGAAACAAGTTGACGTATAACAAAAAATGTGTTTAGTTTAACAACTGTTGTTTGTTTCTCAACGAAAGTGCTATCTATAGGCTATTGTGATAGGTCACTTTATGTTTTGGTTGAATTATTACGTTACTCGTTGCAGTCATATTATTGACAAATAAAGTCTAAGCAAAAATTAGTCTTCCTGCTAATAAGGGTAGTATGAAGCATAAATATAGCATCGATGTAATGAGAGAAAATAATTAAAGAAAAGATGGAGTGATTGCTGACTTTTAATTGGAGGGTGCTCCGGATCAGACTGCGCTGTTATTATCTAATTTCCTTCACAATATGCATTACTAATTAATTTGTAGAAAAACATATACTCTTGATATTTTAAATACGGGGTCATGTCCTTTCGTGTTAGTGTAATATTTTTAATTAAAAATTAATCTTCATAAGAAATAATGTTATGTAATCTGATTTTAATCATAAGTAAAGTACATAGACATATTTTAAGAGATTATATATGAGATTTTTTGAAGATGGAGTATTAGTCCTTCCGATTGCGTCGGAGTCGTTTGTTTAAATTCATATTTCACTTAGAAATCAAAAGAGGTAATATGCCTTTCGCTTACTTACCCTTCGTAGTATGAACGTTGAGATTCAAATCTTCAAACATAATATTGACCGGTGGTCGTTTGGCCATTCGGTTTAGTGCCTTTAAAGTAGAACCGGCCCTTTCCAAAGCAGCGGGAGTCCATTGGTCTTCTTGCGGTTGTTGCTGAACAACTAAAGGGTTATTGTGATTGCCATTTGATTGTGAATTATGCGCAAGAGTCGCTCCAACGATCGCTTTACGGACCAATGGTACTTGAGACATTTTCACTAACTTTCACTTTTTTAAATTTATAAGTCCACTTTATTAAATATATTTAAAAACAATGTCTGTAAATATAAAATGTTTTTATTTAAATTTAAATAATTAAATTGAAATTATATTTTGTAATCATAATTATTAATTTGAAAAATATTCGTTAGATGCTGGCAGGTATGAAAAGTTCAGTTCCTTCAATAAATTTCCGCATTGTCGGGAGCGTGTGAGTTTACGAGTAGACTTATAGCGACTAAGTACTAGCGACTCGTTTAAATGCTTCTACTATTGCGGTGAAGTCTGATGGCAGTACCATGGACGTTTGAAGCCGTCACTTCACTCACTATGAACAGTCTGCTTAAAAGATTACTACCTAATCAGTGTATTTGTACAGTCAAATGCATAAACTTTATACGCTTTTATGGAAACAATAACACAAACTCAAAATAAAAAAAAAACCGAATAATGATTTAAAAATATGTATTGAACCTGAATATTTTGGGCTTGTAATGTAAAATTAACAGGCTTGAGTTTTCTTTAATTTATATTATTTTAAAGCCATTCTTTTCATTAATTTTTCAGAGATCAATCAACTGTAAAATAAAAACAAAAGTATTAATACGTAAATAATATGTATTATAATTGGCATAATTGTTTTAATCTTAACCTCTAACTTGGTTGTTGAACTATGCACAGAGAGGGCAAGGACAACAGAAACAGAAGACTCATATTTAGCACAAATATATTTTTATAATTAAATTTTACTAATACAAGCGTAGAAAGCATAAACATTTTATTTTGCCACCAATTACAAGTGATCTTAGGTTCTACAGCTAGCCCTTACGTGTGATCATGGTAGGCAACAAGTTAATGACAAACTGCGCGTGCACCGATCCGTAAAACTATTACTGCCAGGCTTGGTTTTGTAATTTAATTAGTGATTTCCTTTAAAATAGTTGATTTCAGTTGCAGGAAAAGGTGATGATATTTAACTACATGTGCCAGTTGCGTCATTCAATTATGTAATTTTAAAAATTATATACATCATTTTCATTGTTTTTTTTTACTTCTTGTCCGTATCTATAGCTAGATATTATTTATTTAAACTGATTTTTATTTAAATAATTTTCATTAGTATTATAATTATAGTATCCAAAAGAGAGTGCGCTGTAAGAACTTTTTAAATGAAACTGCAATATAATGACATTTACTCCCGTTTATTAGTTCCCATTGACCGCCAACATCGAAGTTCCCCAATCGCGCGTCCCTTGGGGTTCTTCATTTCTTTTATTCAAAATTCTTAATTTAAAATTGACATTTATATTTATAAAATTATTTACATAGCCGCCGTATTATTTTTCTGTTGACACGTCATTTTGGTTCTTGGTGAACGTGATTTAAATAATTAAAAAACTTTTTGCGACTTACCATTACCTCAATCTGGCCGCAATCACGAGGGCTTTAAAATTTTCGAAAGCTCAAATTTAAATAATAGTTTTAAATTAATTAATACCAATGTTTAAAATGTCACAACATATAAACAAAAAGAAGGTGAGTTTTGTAATTTATTCAATACTTTATAATAACTACACGCAATAATAAACATATTTATGTATAAAAATAAACATATAATTATTCATATATTTAATTTAAACTTACTCAAATATATATATTTAAGTATTGAAAGTCGACCTTCTTATAATAAGACTTCGATAATATTAATATTTGTTTAATTATTAATTGTGACCTTATAAAGAACAGGCCATATGAATATTATGTCGGAAATTATTTGAGATAACCACGTCAGGACGAATAGTGACCCATGTTTGAATCTACCAAAAACTTCAGTTGATAGCAATGTAACTTAAGATGGGTAACAAATTGCTTTACTCTAGGTCAGAGGTTCTCAAACTTATTTCGTCTAACGCCCACTTTGAAAATCAGTTATTTTGTAGCGCCCCCCTTTTTTACTTTAAAAACCTCAATAACATTGTAATTAAACCCTTACCGGCCCTCTCTAGGCCTCCAGAGCCCACAAGGGGGCGTTATCGCCCACTTTGGGAAATACTGCTCTAGGTTCTAAGTATAATTGAGTATAAGAATTAAAAACATTGCATTGTTTGCAAAAATTAAAAATGTTATACTAAACAATGAATTTCTTGTGAAAATGAAATTTTTATGAACCTCAAAACTGAGTATAACTCCTAATTTGTCAGAAAAAATTGAGTTTATGCTCAAAAAAGAAGATTAAATGAATTTGAATAATTGAAAGAGGGAAGTGGAAAACGATTTTTGCTGAAACGGCAAGGATTTACACTTTCACCCGATTCAATATTTTGCTTTCGAAGTTAAATAATAAGGGTCATTTTTCTTGATTTCAATTGCTTTCACTTATTTAAAAACATATCAAGGTAAGAATCACCTTGTTTACAAATGCAAATGTTGTCAATGAAATGTTGTATTAAAATCTATCCATATCTATTCAATCATATTTACAAAAAAAGCTTTAACAAAAAAGAGTGTACTTTTCAAGTTAGGCGGTTCATGCTCTGACCGTTAAGTCACATCAGCGGAAACGACTATTGTTTACTGTTTTTTTTCTCGTTAGTAGTTGTTGTAGTTGTAACAGACCATATTATTACTCGATATCAGTGTCCCTAGTGTGGATTTTAACATTGTAGTATATATTATAGTATTTTATGCATGGGGCCTTCTTAGTTCAGCGCATCACTGATAGGTTCACTCTATATAAAAAAATGATGGCGTCAACATAAATAGTTCATTTTCAATATTAAAATCTTAACTAGATCACAGAGCGGTCGCATGTTCAACTATTATAAAAATTGTCATTTTCTTTCATTATTTTATTTCCGTATTTATAAGTAAGTACCTAATGAAATAAAATTACAATAAATCTTTTCAAAATACATTTGTTTATCGAAATGCTATAAACAAATTTGATTTGAATTTCAATAAACAAATGAAACACCTTGGTAGATAGTTGTTCAGTTGTTTTAATTTAAAAGTATAGAAAAGTAGATACAGGTAAACAAAGTTGCATGTCGTCAAATTTAAGTATGGTATTTAAGCAGCATGCTCCTGCGTCAGGCATGGTACAAGACAACCTTGGCCGAGATCTTGATGGCAGTCATCTGATACCATTTGTACGTATACATATATATGTAAATAACTACATTATAAATTATAAGTAGGCATATTTTTACACAGGTTTCATTGCAAATATAAATCCGTGACTTTGATGCTTCAATGTTTTTTTAGATTAAGGTCATATACTTTGAGGCAATTTAGTAAAAACATAATACGATATGCAAAAATAATTATATATTCTCGCGTACTTTCAACAACAAATAAATTCAAGTACTTACAGTATAATAAAGTCAAAAGAAAAGTCATTTGTTATCCTTCCAAAAAAAAAGAGAAAGAATTTACCTAAACCTTGATTTACTACCAAGTGAAAAGTATGTAAACATCGTAAATTATCAAATAAGAGATACATAATATATAACATGTCTTCGGATAACAGTTAGCTGTTTTGCTTTTTTCATAAATGTCGGACAGCGAGTAGAAAACCAAGACATTAAATCTCATGTAGGATTCTACGAGAAATGCTCAATACAGAAATATAAACATAGTTCAATGTCATTATAAACGTACGCTCGATAAACAATAACAATTATGTTTATACACTAATATAGACTGTGGTCATATGCTAGGCTAATATAAAAAACAAACACACGCTTATTATTTCAACAAACAAGGGTAAACAGAACTTTGGTAATCAATCAATCAATCACAAAGGCTTATATATTTACTTTATTTCCCTAAAGCTACCAGTCGATATTGTAGACACTACATAAAAATAAACTAAAAACAAATCAATTAAAAGTGTTAGGCGTATACTTTTTATGGATACATATATAGTATTTATATAGTATTGTAGCTAATAGAGTAAGTGGACTGTATCAAATGAAAATTCTTGAAAATTATATTTACTATACACTATATTATCAATCTCTTATAATCTAAGCACACACATCCGTTCCCATTTGCAACCAATGTCCAAATCCTCATTCGCACGTACCTCGCGTTCTTCTTTTCTTTCATTCCAAATTCAAATTTACAGTTTTATTATAAAATTTTATAAAAATATAGTATATACATTATACACCTTTTTCTGTCGACGACAGTATATAAAGAGAGTATATAGCTCCAGCGGCACTTTTAATATGGAAATATATTATCAGCAAATCTCTGAATGTTAACATAAACACTGCTATTATTTATTCATTATCTATCAATTTTCATTGTAATTATCCTAATTTCATTCATTATTAAGTTTCAAAATCTATTGAAGCAAATCGTAGCACAACATTGTAATTTGAGCAGTAAATTGCAATCTAAAGCAATTACATACTAACTGTAAAATTAGGTACCTAACAACATTTAACAAATTGCTGCAACACGTTCAGTTAGAAATTTTGATATAATAATTTCTACATTATACTCATATTTAAAGCTTACGAACAATTTTAGTTGCATAATTAGATTTTATTTCAAAGAGGGAAACCTCACGAGTTTCTAGTGAAGGTGAGCTCTTTAAGTCCATACTCTCGGACATTTTTAAAGAATAAAAATGATACAGAACAGACAAGGAATAAATTAAAATTACTTATTACGACTTGATTCCCGAGGGAAATAAAAAACCGAACTAATTTTACGAATGAGTGGCACGTCTTGTTTTAAATTAAAAGGATAAGATCTTAAAAAAGCTTCTTTAATTACGAGTCTAAGGTTTACAAGAGCCCATTTACCTGATACCTTTCAAGCTATTTTGACTTTTATTACAATGTATTCAGAAATACCTTAAAGGCTAAATTAGATTGCATACAACTAATGTTAATACTCATAAAATATATTTCAATTTGTTATATAAATAAAATAAATATTAAAGAGTTTATGGCTAAATGACGTAGATCGATCACAGAGTTAAGTAAGTAATCGCTTCGATCATTTTCTCGGTTGAATGAAAATGCTTTCCTAGCGCTACATTTACGTATGATTTTATGGTGTTGATAATTACATACCTACATGTGTTTAGATATACATAAGGATTACTCTGCTTCTACATCCTTGTTTTTTAAATAAAATGTACCTAATTATATTAACGTATTGTTATGAAGTTTTAAACTCTTCTTTAAATACTTGAGAGTATAAACATGAAAGAAGATATTTAGAGCGAATGTTGATCTATCATTTTCTTCCTCGCTTTTTCTTCTTTCATTAATGGTATCAGAAGTCTAATGAAGACAATTCTGTCAATGTCAAATATTCGGGCAAGAGACCAACAAGAAAAACACACAATTTCAATATACACGTAAACCCTCATGTTAAAAAAACATGTTAATCTCTCAGTGTCTACATACTATATAATAAAACAAAGCATTATCAAAACAGCAAAAATGCATAGTCCATCCTTATGGTGATATTTTTAAATGATTAATTTACTTTATGAAAAGTTTATACTAAAAAAAATCTAAGTGATTCGGATTTCAAATGAATATTATTAGATCATATGATAGTATCTGTTGCTGTATAAAAGCAGATATTATAGATTTCTTTTATCTTTTTTAACATTGTGCATACGTGATCTATGACGACAGGAAGGCTTTTAGAGTGAATTACAGTCGAATGCACTCTGACTTTTACCAAGCCAATGGCGCCTCCGGTATACGTGTATTTATTATTTTCACCTCTCTTATTTTGAATACAGATTAATTTGAATTTCAAAATATGCTAATGCGTTAATATGTGGAGAGATAGTTTTGTCTAAAAGCTATTTTACTATAGATGTATAAATATACTAGGTACTTTTTATTACTATTGATACTTATGGTGATTGATACCTAATATATGAAGAAAAATAAAAATAGATTTAGTTCCCAATTGTCATATTTTATTGTACTAATAAGTTTAAAACTTTTGTTCATTAATTTAATATACTTATAAAAATGGTATTATTATAATTAAATACGGTTCCGATGATTTTCTTTTATTTTTACATATTTATTAGCTTAGCGGTATATTTCATTTACGCTATAATATAAGATAATTAACAGCAATTTTTACAAATAAATACAACCTAATTTTAGGTTAGTAATAATTTGTTTATTTATCAATTATTTATATAATATTTACAACAATAATAATAACCTATGTCTAATAAAGTTGTAAATTTTAGTATATTTTTTTATACGATTTACTTCCATTTAATATGGTTTAATTCTTTGAAGAAACTCTATGAAAAGGTTCTTTATATAGTGACATATGTGCTGTCACGTATATGTATATGCATAGTGTTGCGTAGGCGCGGATATTAATATAAATTGCTTTCAATAACAATAATAAAATTTAATTTATTACCAACTAATAAAATTTGTTATTAATAAAAAATCAATAAAGGCCTTTTCACTAAATAAACAAATATTTACTATTACATATTTTATGTTTTTTGACAGTCAAAGGTGAGCCAGTATTTTCAAGGTTTAAGATGTTTGGGAGGGTACTTCGAATTTGTTTACATACTTCCCTGACGGAGTGGAATATTGTGACCTCATAAAACCGGTTACAACCGATTTCAAGGGTCGGAAACCTTTGCACTAGAAATAGTAATAAAATAAATAAATTAACATAATTATTTATTTGTATAATAATTCAATTAACTGCAGCATTAGTATAATTAACTTATAGAATAGCAGTTAAAATGAGTTATAGCCATCCCATCCATTAGCTTTGACGTTACAAATAATATTATGTTTCAACACAACAATTTTAGAAATTCGTCTATTGATTGTTACGCTACGAGGCTTGGAACTGCAAACTGACATATTACTGCTATCAACCCCGGGATAGCAAGCTGGACTAATATACCCATCATAACTAAATGAGTTTAAGTTAATGTCTGTCAACCTGGATACAGTAATGCCCCGCTTTACGCGAGTGATACGTTCCGGAAAAAACTGAAATTCCCACGACTTTAGAGAAGTTGATGACTACATTATGTTTATACGCACTCTTTCGCTTAATGCGGGGCAATTGAGCGCGAAATTTGAATTTCGCGTTATAGTGAAACCGCGCATAACGGAGTCGCGTAAAGCGGGGTATTACTGTACATCAGTTTCTGCTCATCTAATGCCCAACAATGATCAAATGTTCTTTACAATCATCCAAAATACATGTTTTAATAGGTAAAACACAAATACAACGATTGATTGATTTAATTAAAGTTCATTAATTAAGTCCACGAAACTCGATTAAAATGAACGCACGTGAATCAATGCACAATGAACAGCAGTTGGAATTGTAATGTATTAATTCAATTCAATATTCAATAGAAGTTTTCGTTACGAATAACAATAATGTGCTGTTTGTAACATATCAAAAATATTATAAAGTTTATCGTTGTCATTTCACGTACATTTTAATTAGTTTAGCTTATTCGTGAGCATGGTGTTTGTGAATTACTAATTAAATAGATTCTGAATAAAGGTAATTAGCTGGGTAATTGATTGAAAATGATTAAGCCGCAAAAGGAAAAGAAAGACCCATGATTAAGATATACATACTTAAACTTGATCAGTCTATTGATTTAGAAGTTGCGGGTAAAACGAGGTAATACCGGTCAGTTCATAATTCCGGTCACCTAAATATCTTACAAAGTACTTTGTATACGTGCACTTTGACATGCACATAGGATGGCGTCATTGTTCCCCATCTCGACACATCGATCTTCAATAAGTTACAATCACGCGTCACTCAGAACGAGGCGAATGTTTGTTTCGCGAAGTTTTCTTATAATTTTTTGGTCGCAGTAAATAAGAGGTGAGTATTTTAATATTCATATTTCATTCATTGCCTGTAATAATTTTTGTCAATCAGTTATCCAACTATCCATTTGAATGTAGATTCCAAGCAATTTGCAACAAGTTTTTTTAAAAATGATTTTTTGCCTCAAGCGTGCACATGTGGCTAATGCCGGTCATTGTGACCGGTATTACCCGCAAGTCACATATACTAGTAGATGTTATTTTTTAGACTTAATAATCAGTTTCTCTTTATGTTTGTTGCATTTGTATTTTGTATATTGTATTCATGTACCTATATTCATATTTATTTTCAATTTTAGAATGTCAAAACTCGGGATATGAGCCAAGGATTGAACGTAAAATTGAACCAAAGCGATTTAACCAGGGCATTAAACTTGTTGATAATAAGAGAAGCAGCACGTTCTACTAGTATCCCATTTTCAACCCTTCAAGAAATACTTTGAAAAATAACCCAGTCTTCACGAAGCAACAGGAAGTAGAAATGACAGACCAAGTAAAATTCCTCGGAAAGAAATCTATTGGCTCCATTTCAATTCAAATAAGAAGAATGGCTTATGAGTATTCTGTTAATAATAATGTGAAGCA